>JANCMA020145911.1:0-14182 GCA_024336925.2 Zoanthus solanderi
TTTTTCTTTTCAGAAGGAAAAGGGATGTTGATAACTTAGTAACCACACCTAAAGAACATCGTGTAACCGCTCCTGCCGTGTGCTTGTAAATATGGCGACTATTAAAACACATGTTTAGTTTGCTCGTGTTATGTGTGTTATTCACTGAAGTTAGTGGCTTATCAACAACTACTACTACTACTACTACTACTCAACAACTACTACTACTACTACTACTACTACTACTACTAGTAACTACTATTACTCACTACTACTCAACAACAATAACAACAACTACTACGTCTACTACTACTACTACTACTCAACAACAACAACAACTACTACTATTACTACTAATACTACTACTAATCAGTAAAAACAAATTAAAGTACTGGCCAATTGTTTGCCTTTGATTTGTTCAATAAATCATTATTAACCTTTTTGTTTATTTTGGATAGACTTCAATATAGAATTTGCAATGAGCTAGGTCGTTCATGAATGATATGGAGGCAGAAAATATAACAAAGTATATAATCTGTTTATCAGAACGTCCAGTACTTAACGTTTGCTAAAAAAAATAACTGAATGTTCTTAAATACTTTGAGGATTTCAACTTAAAATATTGTTAAAGTGTTCTTTTAAACAAAATTACTGAATATACATTTGTCCAAACTACATTATAAAATATCTCATTCGCTATATGTCATATGGTAATATCTTACTGTTTCTCAGTCTGACGTACCAACACTATTTACCTAAAGATATATAATAAAGTTTTTTATGAAAACGAGTGGATGTCGAATTGAATGAAATGATAGTTTAGAGGTATAAAATGTACCCCAGCTTTTCTCGACTTTTTTTCAGTTAAAGCCACTATCTTGGTTTTATATTCTTTTGTTGAGTAGTGTTTACTGAGGGCGTGCGAGTTTGACATATCATGGCTTTTAACCGAAAATGAGTTTGTACATGTCTTGTGTAAATTATTCCTTTCTTGACAAAAGTTACAGTTCTTTTAAATAATCGATACAACGTGACATCTCTGCTCACTGTTGAACGTTTTTATTTTCTATTTTACTCAAAAGTAGTTCGCGATTTTAACGAAAAATTAATTGAAGCAATAAAAGCGTTTCCAGTATTGTTCAGTGACAGAATTTTTTTCCTTCAATGTTAACCATGACTACAAACTGTCAATCAAACTTCAGTACCTGTCAATGCCTTTTACGTTTTAAATAGTAAACAAAAGCTTTCCTTAAAGTGCTTGAACGCGTTCTCTAGGCATAACACAAATGAACAAAAGTAATTCCAAAGGAAAAATTAGATTTTTTACAGATCACTTTATGTTTATAAATAATTTAAAAAAGTTAGATTACACGATTTTTTTTCTCAGACAGTGCATTTCTTTAAAGGTGGTCTTATTTAGAATATTGCAACATTATTTAGTGTTCCAGTCACGTCTGAGTCAACTCAAAAGGTTTAAGAGCTTTATTGTTTAAAATACTAAATTTAATCTTTGGGATTCAGCTCCTTAAGAATAATAAAAAAATCTCTAAAACTACCACCTTTAATCAAAGCTTTTGTGTCGTAAGTTTTAAATTTGTATCTGAAAACACCAATAAAAATTTCTCCCGGAAATGCACACCATTAAACATATTTTCAGTTCAGAGTGGTTATCTTAATAATAAACATATCTCGCTTTGTGTTTTTTGTTTAGAGCATTGTTACAAAAGTTCTTTGAATATTCATTTTACAGCAGAGTTCAATAGATGTAGATATGATAATCAATTTTCTCTGTTCGATCTTCACTGAATACATTTTTTCCCCAAAATTAAACTCGTGCAGCGGTTTGGAACTATGCAGATATAACCCCTTCTCATTCTCGAAGAAAGGAAGATTGAGAGAAAGAAACGAAGTTTCAGTGCTCGCTTTGTTTTCTTTTACTAATTGGCGACAAGGTTTAGACACAGAAGGATTAGTGGAGCTGCGAAGAAACAAATTCAAAAAGAATGCGCCATAAATTGATTAGGCAGCAACGTTTTGTAAATAGCTGGATTTAGTCGAATGTCCAAATGCCCTCCACTTTTTATTCGCTTCCTTTCAACCTCGGAAAATGTTTTCTTCCCTTGCGTTTTTTTTTCTTAATAAAAATGCATTATAAGGCAAAATTGTTTATCAAAGTTTCACAAAATGAATGGAAATTAGGTGCGGTCCTGTGTGAATGGTAAGACAACAAGCTTTAAGTGAAAAACTAAATAGCCATCTTTAAGAAACAATGATTCCTTAATAATCGAAACCAGGTTAAAGAAATAAAACCTTTGTAGAAACAAAACTTAAACGAAAATTTTGAAAACCTTTGTGCCTCCATTTATACCCAATAAAGCTTCTGTCAAGATAAAATGTACATGTTACAACTTTTTTTGCATTCGAAATATTTGTGTACGCTTGAACCCATGGTATTTCTTGAACACGCTTTTACTTAAGAAGCAGTTAAACAAACTAGTAAAGGGTTCAAATCTACCATTTTCAACATGTACATACTTTATACCAAAACGGCATATTTTTAAAAACTTCTAAAACAGAATTCGAGTTTTCGAAAAGTATTGACTGTTTGAAGAAGAAATGGTGGCCAAGAGCAGATTTCTTACTAACACTATTTTGATCTCACAATCAGAAAGCTAGCTTGCTATCACTAGCTTGAATGATCCAAGTTATTAACCATGGCATTTTAAAATACCAACATCTTAAACATTTTTTGTAACGGGCATTTGTTAATCACTACATTAGCTGAATAAGATTCGTTTGAAACATTTTGTTTTACATGAAAATATGAAACAAATATGGTTACACTGGAAACTACAATACTTTTATCAAAAAAACAGTGTCACTACCAAAATTTCTCCGCCTTCACTGGTCGTGGATCGTCTATTTAGATTTTGAATGGCTTTGTCTTTTGGCAGTTTTAAAACAAGCGTTACATTTTAATTCATTTATCGCACGACAAGACTAAGATTGTGGTGTATCGCTTTCGTTCAAACTCTACAGTTTGATGAGCTGTGTTAGTTAATCCCTCATAACGGTTTTATTCTGGGACTATTTTTGTACAAGTTGTACAATATGTACTCGAAATATACTGTGTTCTTTTAAAAATTTAAAGAACATACCAGAACACAAATTCATGAAATCTGTCTTTGCGCGAATTTTTGAAATGTTTTGTTTTGCAAAATACGAAAAGTTAAAAATCTTGTGACTCCGCTTTTTCTACGAATAGATTAGTTTTCTGAAGCGAAAATTTTTTTCTTCAAAATTGATTAATGCACGAACAGATGGGCTGTGTTGTATTTGAATTAGATCATTGAAAGATCGCTAAGTTGAAAGATGAAGTACCTCAAGATTGGCAGGAAATCTGCACAAGTTCATACAAGGCCAGAATCAATGAAAGATCAATTGTGTGAATGATTTCAAAACAGACAATAACCCGCTCACCTGAGAAAAATTTACATAACAATTCGTTTGAACTGTATACGCGCTGGGGGCGCAAATTATATTTACTGCAAAATAACTTTGCAACGTTAGACGAAGTACTTGAACTTTTATTTTAGAATTTATGTAACCAAAACTTCCCCACAACGTTTTCTTGAGGGCAAGTTAAGAACGTTTGAAGTTTTTGCTCAAATTAGTTTTGAATGAATTACAGTCACTAGGCCGATTGATAATACGGATGACACGAATGGCGCGACGTGCAGAGACTTATTTTTTATCTGTACTGATGTTGATTCCCAGTATAAGACTTCCGTTTGTCATTCGTATGAAAAAAACGACAAAACTTGGTTAATAGTTTTATAACCCTTTTTTTTGTTGACGGAATACGTTAAATATTTCAATCGAATAGAATGTTCAGCGACCCTAAATTAGTGTTACAAAACACAGTGAGAGGATACAAAAAGATTATATTGAGATAACGACAACTCTTCCATAGCGAAAACTTTGTAAGGGGTTTCCCCTTTGTAAAAAAAAAGAAACTAAAACATTATGTCGTTTTGAGAAGAAGATAATTCACGAACAATTTTTAACACTACTGAATCTTAGATTATTTTTGTTATCTCCATTCATTTTGTTTACGATTTTGTACCATTGTAATGTTGTTACTTGAGGCACAATTCAGCTTAGAGAGATCGAAGGTCATCAGGACTTAAATGTATTTCCCGATTCGTTCAAAAATTACATTCACAGACTTGGGATAAGTAAAAAATCGTTATTTCTAGTACTGAAGCAAGTAAAAACGAACATTTTGGTGCCTTTCGTATGAAGTGCTGTGAATGAACCGGTGACAATGAACTGCGAGGAAAATACCGACAGTGCCCTGAACTGAATGAAAAAATTTGCAAAACGGGATCCTGCAGTCTAGCCGTGACACGCTAAAGAAAGGATTTTATTTTTGTGAGAAGAAAAATCTTTTAACAACTACAAATGACTCACCTTTTTAAACTTCCTTTGAGAACATCAGAAAATCCGTTCAGCCCAAAAAACTTACGATAGCATATAAACTTAACGGCATTGTCCCTTTCTTTTCGCTCGAGTAAGTTGCTATATCAACTGATAATTCTCTAATGTGATTGGATAACAATGACACTTGATCCAAGAATACCGCTCTATAAAAATTTCATTGATACTGAACTGTCAATCAACAACAGCATCACGTGATTGTGATCAAGAGCGCGCCATTGCCTGCCAGGGCGCGTTCGAATGGAGAAAGAAATATGGCGCTGCTTTTGAAACTTTAGAGATATTGCTTTGCTGTCAACTTTCCTGGCTAATCAGAACGAAAACAAACCGCGGTATGAGTAATAAATTAAAACGTTGTAGGCTGCTTAACGAAATTCAAAAGGAGATTAGACATTTTTAAGTTTTAAAATTTGATTGATAGTATTTACTTGTGACAGGTTTTTCGTTTGAATTGAGATTGATCAGTTTTTATTCTGTTGTTCCAAAGCTGCATTAAATCTTTGGTAATCAGAAACAGGACCGTCTGCCAAACTTGTTGCTTCTTCAGACAGATTGCATGGCCGGTTAATTAATGTCACGTAAATAGCTGTTCTTTGAACATGGGAAAATATAGGGAGTTATGTATGCTCGTATGTAGATAATTAATTATCGTCTATGTAAGTTATAAATTATTATGATTATGAACTTACAGTAAACATAAAAGTTTTTAAAACAACCGTTTGCCAGTTGATCAACCCAAAAAAATGTGTGGTAAGAAAATTTCAAAATTTTGAAGCAACAACTCTTTAATTCAGTGACTCTAAAAGTAATCGAATAGATTTATCTCACATTTTCAATAAATTGCTAAGCATTGTAAAGTACACAATTAGTTTTTAAAATGAAATTTGACCAATGTAATGAAATGGCAGAAGTATATTGTTCTAAGTTTTTATTCTGTCACAAAAGCATATGTAAATTATCTATTAAAAACCCTTCAAATATCTGGTGGTTGGGAATTGCATAAATTGCATGTTTTTGATAGATCTGACATAGAATTCATGCCCGTAGTGGTTGAAGGGGCCCTGGCCCCCCCAAATTTTTTTGAAATGGAAATTAAAATATTAAAAATATATTATTTCTGTCACATATAAACATGTATGTTATCATTGAACAGGAACATTATTACGATTAAGCTGAGAAGGGTCGGGGTACAAAAATGCTGCCATAGGCCCCCCTCCCCAGAAATTTTTCCACTGCTACAGGCCTTGAATTGCCCACTACTTAGGTGTCCTGCTGATGAACAGTAACTGTTTTCCTATTTTTTCAGCAGCATTCTAGTTACGTCTGTTCAGATTTCAATAAAATTTTTAACAATGGCTAAACAGTCAATAGCATACTTAACAACCAATACAATTTTATTGATAAACATTCACGCTCTTATACAAACAATTAAGTATCAATGGCCAAAACATTTTGTTCTTTTATTATTATAGTAAAAATAAATTTTTAATAAATTAATTTAATTTTTATTTTATAGGATGTGCATTTTTTTTTAGATAATATGTTTATGTCTGAAGTCAAGTGACTGAAGTTAGAAATTAAAAAGCAGTTGGTAATCAACCAAAAATTTAATGTTTTTTTAATTATCTTTCAGCGAGTCTTAACTTTTGTGATGCTAGTTAACTTACTACACTCAGTGTTCAGTAAAACATTCTATACGTACCCAAATTTACAGTGTTCAACTTATCCATAGAGAAAATAATAACTTCCCTGCAGTTACCTCATACATTACATTAACTGGCTGCGTTTCCAGCGTGGTTAGTCCTTGCAGTGTAGTGGTTAACACGTCGGACTAGTAAACCGAAGATGTGGGGTTCGATTCCCGCCAAGGTTTTAAAAAATTGTTTTCTCTTCTTTCATTCTATATACACACACCGAACGCATTTAATATACTTTCTTTGGCTAGGCTGAAGTAGTCTTGACAACCATGATATCTCCACATTGTGAACTGGATAAAAATCTGGTGTCTTCACTGGATACAAAAGTTTCGTCACTGGAGAAATCCTTGTATTTTATGATCACTGATCGGTGTCTATATAATAAAAACGTATTTATGCCATAGACATTTTGTTTGCTTAACATTTTTTAGATTGAAATAAAACATAATTGCATTAACTTGTAGTGATATTATTCGGAAACTGATTTTTGTCTTTAATTTTTTATACAAATGAAATCCGTATTAATAATATTGAGTCAGTTAAAATGTCGTTTGACGAATAATCAACATATGCGCGCGCTCAACATTCAACCTTTCGTACGTCATAAACATGGAAAAAAAAATTGAAAGAATGAAAGTTGGTTTCATACAGCCTCATTTATCGAGCTTAGAGTAAGTGTTAATAAGCGTTAACATGCTGGTTAACAAAACCAAGGTTCACCCATTTGTGGACAGTGCGCAGAATTTGGATAAGTTTGACAACAGCCCCGGTGTTGTTGATGTGAAAGATGTAGAAGGCCAAGGAGTAAAAACAGTTGAACGAGAAAAATGGAGCCGTAAAGCTGACTTTCTGCTTTCTTGTATCGGATACGCGGTTGGGTTAGGAAATGTTTGGAGGTTTCCTTACCTTGTATTTAAAAACGGAGGAGGTCAGTAAAAATTGTAATATAAATTTTTTTTTTTTTTTTTTTTTTTGCTAAGTTCATGCTTTCATTTACAACTTGTATTTTTTAACTGGATTTCATGAAATCCCAAATTAGAACTTGATAATATGTTTGTATGCAAACGCTTCTCCCGTAGCTTCATTCCTTATCCCGTACTTTATAAGTTTGGCCGTGTGCGGCATTCCTATGTTCTACCTGGAACTTGCATTGGGCCAATATGTAGCGCTTGGACCGACCGGGACATGGGCAAAACTTTGTCCTCTTTTACAAGGTACGTAATCTGATCAAACAGGTTAAAGCCTAAAGGCTGGTTTACACGTTGACATAAGCACACTCCGATGCATAACTGACACATGCATACTAGATACTGCCTTAATTAAGCGCATGAGTTTCTCCTCAACATGGCAGACTACAACATCAACGAATTGATTTGAATAAAAGCCGACAATCTGAGTTTTCCACATCTTTGGCTAATACCGGTATATCGCTCCTACATTACTGTTTATTCCTCAATTTCAAAGTCGGCTGATTTTTTGTCGTTAAGGGAATTTTTGCACTGCTTCTGCAACTAGTTCTTTCTTAAAGATGATCAACCGTTTTTGTTAGTTGTTTCGCTAACGCAAAAACGCCAGGCATATGCCTCAGGTATACCTGTGCGAGTTCACACTTGCAATATTAATTCTACGACATAAGCATACATATGCATAAAAAAATGCAAAAGATTTCCTTGTGAAATTTTTGTGAATTTCCAAAGAAAACGTGGTGCAGTATAATTTATCTATCAAATGTAATTTTAAAATAGTGAAATTATGCTTAATTTTAGAAAACATGTTGTAAAGTTGCTCACAAAAAATGTTGCTCAAAAGTTGCCGACTAGAATTGTTCTAATCAAAACAATGAACCTACGGCCCTCAATAATAAGCACGACACCCTATCCCATCCATAACCACAACTCCCTGTTCCTCAATTATAACCATGACCCCATATCATTCAATTATAACCCTTACACCCCATTCATAAGCATGACACTTACACCCGGCCCCATTCATGATGCCAATGACCCCCTGTTCCTCATTCATAACCATGACGCACATTCTGTATACCACTTTAATTCCATCCCTATGTTTTTTTTGTTTGTTTTCTCCCAAGGTATCGGAGTAGCCATGGTTCTCATTTCATGGTTGATCTCCATCTATTACAATGTTGTAATTGCGTGGAGCTTTTTCTATTTGTACGAGTCCCTCACCGACCAACTTCCTTGGGCTACCTGTGGTAACAAATGGAACACTCCACAATGCAGGTTAGCTTAAGGATGTATTCAGATTTTGCTCACAATTAACACGGTATTGTGCTACGCGGTGTCATAGTGTGTTTCGTATTGTTATGTGTTGTATATATGCTTAGTGGTGCTATTGTATTGTATTGTATTGTGTTACATTGCACTGTAATGTGTTCTATTGTTTGTTTATCTTTTGTTTGTATATTGTATTGTGTTACATTGCACTGTAATGTGTTTTATTGTTTGTTTATCTTTTGTTTGTATATTGTATTGTGTTACATTGCACTGTAATGTGTTTAATTGTTTCTTTATCTTTGCTTGTATATTGTATTGTGTTACACTACACTGTAAGGTGTTGTATTGTTTGCATATCTTATGTGTGGTATAGATAATACAACATATAACATTATGACACATTATAAAATAATGTGGATAGTACGTGCATTTTCATTGGTCTACAAATGTGTTTTAATAGCGCTATATATATGAAGCACGAAAATGGCGCGCGTAAACAATGTGGTTTGACTGTCTCCGAGTTGTGGGAATTACAGTACGCGCTTCGTATATCGTCTTTCTCTTTGATAATAATGAAAATAACAATTTTATAAAAGACATAAAACATGTTTTCCGTGCCTTCATAGCCTATTGAAAACCTGGGCAATGTTTGTGAGAATTCTCGAGCAGGTAAAAACCCTCGACTGCACCTCGGGTTTTCACTGATCTGCTCTCGAATTCTCCCAGACTTTCGCTTCGGTTTTCACCAGGCTATGAAGGCATGGATAGCATGTTTTATTTCTTAATTATAACACAACACAACACAATACAAAACAATCAAATACAACAGACCACAGAACAAAAGCATACACAGTAGAATGCAATGCAATGCAACATCACATAACACAAGACAAAACCATACAACGCCATGCAATACAGTGCAACAGAACACAATACAATTTGCAATGCAATGACGACAGAGTACAACAAAGTAAAGCACAAAAAACTATATCATATTGCAATGCAGTGAAATACAAAACAACAGAACACAACGAATTATATATATATATATATACAACACAACACAAAACAATTTTATGCAATATAACAGAACAAAACACAATAGAGCAGAACACAACACAGTACACACAACACAACTCCATACAACACAATGCATATATAGGTTCAGTGCAAGGTTCGATCGGCTAATCTTTCATGGCTAAGAGTAGCTTATCTCCACCTTTATAGCACCTTGATTAGAAATAATTCTTCATGAAAAGGGCATCGAATGCGTTATCATATATGGTAATGATATTATTTTTACGCGGGGTCAAAAAACACGTTTTTTAACTTTTAAAAATATCACTTTTTCGATTTAGAGATCTATACAATAGTTATTTAATCGATATATTATCCTAATGCAAAATACAAATAATAATAGGTACTTCGAAGTTTGTATGCAAATATGGCCTTTCAAATCATATGATATCAGATGGTGTATCTGGGGAATATGGTTTTTATACATTGTTTCAATTTCACGTGAAAATAAGCAAAAGACAACTGGAGCAAGACAAATAAAGATGGAAATTTTAAGGATCACATAATTTGAAATGCACAAATTGCAGACGAACCCGAATTAGTTTATTGCTGTTTATTTTAAATTGAGGTTTTTATGATATTTATTTAGAGTTCGAGTCAAAAATGAAACACTGAATTGTACGGACAACCACTGCATCTCACCCACACAAGAATTTTGGACGTAAGTACATTCTAAAGCCGAATGAGTTTATTGAATTCGTATTTTATTCTCTCATGTTTCCTTTTTGTTCACAAACTCTTTATATAGATTAATTAGCTATATTGTACTTATAAATTCTTCCTAATCTAATTGTGTGTGAAAGCTTGTCTCCGTTAGAGTGGTAGCTGACTACATGTCAAACGTGAGACTTCAGATTTCATCCGCGATTTTGCCAAGGCAAAACCCCCTGGTAGCACTTTAGAGACTATCTGTAGTGAGATTAAGAAGCGACCAACTGAAATATTGTTTTAGGTGATTTATCTTTAATAGTTTGATAAAGTTTAGCGATACAATGTTAACAAAAGTTTGAGGAAGTTTTGACGTTGGGAGTCCAGGAAGCCAAATGTTTAAACGTAAAATCTTAATTCCTAAGTCTCTAAAAAAAATTTGTAAATTGACAGCATTTATAATATAAATGGTTTTTCTCTTATCTGTTTTGTTCTTTCAGTCGGTTTGTACTTCAACAGTCATCGGGGATTGAGTCCCCAGGGGAGATCCGTGTACCACTTGCCGTCACTTTACTGCTGGCTTGGGTCGTAGTTTACCTGTGCATTAGTAAAGGAATCAAGTCCTCGGGCAAGGTAGATTTATCGAACCTATAACTAAACATTTTTTCAAAAATTTAAAACAAATATTTATTTTTTATAAAGCGTCAAATGACTAAAAAAAAAGTAAAATGTTTTTAGTTTTGCATTTTCGGAGTATTTTGATAGTTTGGACAAAGTTCCAAAATTCCAAAAAATTTTAATTTTTTTCTCAACGTTTTCATCACTTCAGCCTCCAATTGTTCTTTGAGCCTGTTCTTATTAAGTTTGTTCTTAATAAGAAAAAGTGTCTTTAACTTTATATATGAATAATAAATACATATAAAATATTGTACGGAAGAATTTTAACCTTCTCTCTACCCTTTTAGGTTGCATACTGCTCCGCTATCTTCCCCTACATACTATTGTTAGTGCTATTGATCCGTGGCGCTACCCTTGAAGGGGCGGGCAATGGTGTGCTCTTCTATCTCACACCCGACTTTTCCAGATTGTTGGAACCTACTGTAAGTATCAAAATTAAACATTGTTTTGATGCCTTGTATCAATACAATTGCATGGGTTTGTAAGGACTTGCTACACTCTGCTACAGCTTCCAAGATGTTCTGCAACGATCTGAGACGTATATAATCGAGAACATTTGGAAAAGCTGAACCTAGTTCTGCGA
Organism: Zoanthus solanderi; assembly: GCA_024336925.2. Lineage (NCBI taxonomy): Eukaryota > Metazoa > Cnidaria > Anthozoa > Zoantharia > Zoanthidae > Zoanthus > Zoanthus solanderi. The sequence goes on from JANCMA020145911.1 coordinate 11,400, forward strand.
CGAATCAACAAGATAATACTGTACGGAGAAATACCTTATATTAAATGGTTGATGAATTGAGTCATCGGTACGACGAATCCATTTAGTGCATGTTTATGTCTGCGATGACTGATGCGTCCAATGCGCGAAGCAAAAATTTGCTGACAGTCATTGCAGACAACTGTGAGTCACGTGAAGCTTGTTTGGCAGTAGGAGCAGCAATGGCAGCATGGCGCCGACGACGCTGTTCATTCAGCCTGGCGGTCATCGCTTCCTCAAGTAACTGACATCCCTTGTTGCAAGACCTACGCCACTGAGTGCGAATTTTAGCGGTCACTTTGAAGGACGCAGGAACAATACCGTAACTCTTCAGAGAGGACATCCTTGTAGCGCTTGCGCTGTCCGCTTTGCGATCTTTTTCCAGATGATAACTCGCCGAACATGAGGGCTATGGAATTTTTTCAGAACTCATGCGTACTACGCGCCCGGCCCAGCGTAACTGTGTGCGTGTAACAAACGATTCTACACTAGAAATTTTACAGCGATCTAAAGCTGTAGTGTTAGGAACTTTGTCCTTCCAGGTCAAGTTGCAGATCTTTCGGAGGCTAGGCAGCGTTGGTGGAACTGCTTTAACACTTTGATATGACGGCGGTATTGGGTCCATGTTTCACAGCCATAGAGGAGAGTACTCAGTACCACAGTTCTGTACACCTGGACTTAAATACTTAACCGTATGCCATGCTCAGACCAGAGGCGGTGTTGCAGTCGGCCATAGAAAGAACTAGCCTTACTAATGTGTGCGGTGATTTCATTGTCGATCTTAGCATTCTGGTGCAAGAATACCTCCAAGGTAGCAGAATTTCTCGACTGAAATCAGTGCTTCTCCACAGACAGTGATGATTTAAGAGCATCGTGGTGATCCAGGCCTCTTCTGATGCGGTACCACTGTCTTCCTGATGCTGAGACCATATCTGCAGCAAGATCTTGAAACGTTTTCAACAATTAACTGAGTATCAACAAAGGTGTGAGCAATGAGAGCGCAGTCATCCGCATCAGTAAATCCCGGAGTAGCAGAGATGACGATTTGGTCTTGGCCTAAAGACGTCTGAAGTTGAAGATGTTGCCATGACTTCTGAAGCGGAACATCACACCCTTATCGCAGTCCTTAAAGGCATTATGGAGCATGGCTGAAAACACAATGCTGAAAAGCAAGGGGACAATTAACTGGTTAACATAATACTTAATAACAATCATGTCGAGCCTCAACGCAAACACCCTAGTATGCAATCACTTATATTTATCGAATAGATATATTTATGAAACTAGGGCTAATCATAGATTAATGGGAGTGCAGCGAGTTTGGCGATGATCTTTGTAGCTAAACACACTCTCTTTGGTTTTTTCATCAGGTATGGATTGACGCTGCCTCGCAGATTTATTTCTCCTTGAGTGTTGGCATTGGTGGTCTGATAGCCTTTGGCTCGTACAACGACTATAACAACGATTGTCAACGGTGATATATTCAATAACCTTCAGTATTAAAGAATAATATATATTTTTTTTTTTGGGCGCGCAAGCGGGCAAGATAAAAAGAATCCTGTAATCTGATTGGTTTCGTGAGCGGGCGGAATTTTTCATCTTGCCCGCCAGCAGATAATAGCGAATTCGTGACCAGCAAAACCGACAAAAGTTTCAGTAAAAATAAATGGTATAAAAAATAAAAATGTTATTTGCCGGCCGGGAGGTCCGTATTGAAAAAAATTGTGCTCTCGGTCTATCTTACGCAAGACCTCGGGCACAGTTTTTCTCAATACGGACCTCCCGGCCAGCAAATAACATATATGTATTATTATCACTCTAATACTATACAACAAATATAGTTGTTATGCCTACCAATTCAAAGATGTTTTCCGATTGGAGGAGAATGTCACGTGTCATGGGTCAAAACTCATTAACTCCCTAGGGAAACAGCGACTTCAACTTTCGTCTCGCATATGATCCTTTGAAACAGCGACAAATTTTTATGCCAGCTGTGTCAAGCAAACAATTTTCTGAATTTTTACGCAGTCATAGCAGCGAAACGGTTTCAAACAAGAAGTGAAAAAGAAATTGAACAGCTTCTACGCAACAAAATCTTGAAATCTACTAACGAAGATATTAATGAAGTTTTAACATTTGAATTAATACTTAAGATTTGTGATGTATTTTATATTCAAATTACTGGAATCTGTATCATTTTGCACCAAAGTTGTCAAAAGTTGTAACCTGACAAATCCGTGTATTATTCTATTTTGAGTTAGGAGGTATAACAAAACACTTAATATATTGGCCCTATGGGAAACAGGCAGCACCTCGGGGAACAGTGAGGGTCTCGAGGAAACAAAACTCACTGTTTCCCTTGGTGCCAATTATTAAGTACTTAGTTTTATTATAATATAGATAGGGCTCTACGAGCCTCTGATATGGTGAAAACCTATGTTTTATCAGGGTATAAAACATAGAAAAAGCTTGTTTTAATTTAATTTCGGCGTGTAGAATCTATATTATAAATCAAATAAAAAATCTTAAGGAACCGGTATTAGACTGTGATACAACACTCATGGCTCGTGTTTTCTACATTTGCCTTATGTTGTGAAATGCCCGTCATGCTCTATCACAGTTTAATACACTGCATAGGCTTCTTTATTTGTTAAATAACAGAGGAATGAACTTTTTTGAGATTCAACATGAACTGTGAACTGTTATTTAACTATTGTGTTAGTATTTGTTTATTGGGCTTCCTGTGTACAATAGTGGGCTCAGGT
>JANCMA020146012.1:0-14182 GCA_024336925.2 Zoanthus solanderi
GAAGAAGAAGAAGAAGAAGAAGAAGAAGAAGAAGAAGAAGAAGAAGAAGAAGAAGAAGAAGAAGAAGAAGAAGACAATGATAAAACACTAGATGCCAACTTCGTGGGATTTCTTAGTGACTAATTTTTTATACTATTACACCAAGCAAGTAGAATAGTTCTCTGTTCTAAAACTTTCAAATAATCATAAACAGCATTGTTATTTAGTTGCCTAAAGAACTTTATCTTCTGCTTTTCAATTTTATTCTAAAGGCTAAATTCGCACAAGCTGCAGAAGCCATTGGTCTCATTCTCTACACGGACCCCAAAGACTACAGTCCTGTAGATCCTAGCGATACTTACCCAAACAGCTGGTGGATGCCACCAACAGGGGTACAAAGAGGAACGTTGTGGCTTGAAAAGGGAGATCCCCTCACCCCAGGATTTCCTTCCAAAGGTACATCCTCATGGGTAATCAAAGAATACATCAAGTGGAAGTTCTTTAGTGACTATTTGTTTGATGTTGGAATAAAATATTCGCTCCCTATTCTAACCCAAACTCTATTACGCATGCAATTATTCCAAAACCTCAATCGACGGGGGACGGGGGTGTATCCAGAATGGTTTCCAGAAATTAGTAGAACGTTTGATAAAAATATCTAGTTGGCTGATCTTGTTCTTTTGAAGGTTTCCTGTTTTTATTATTCAGTGTTTCTTTGTGATTTAGAATCGTCTTTCCCTTCTAAAAGAAACGTTATTGCCTTCTAAACCTTCTCTTGGTTATCTTTGTCTTCTCCCCTTTTTCTTTCTGCATCACTAAAGAACTCAGGTTGATCCACCCCTGTCCGAGCAAATTCTCATTTGAACATTATGAATGCCTTAATTTTTTTTATTTACAGTGGTTATCACCATGTTTCTATGTCTCTTAATGCAGCATTATGCTGGAAATGAAACATTTGGGGTATCAGAATTTATTTAATTTGAAATGTTTTTTTGGTCGTTATCTGATCAACACACAACCCCAGCCTGGCGGATCAGTTTATATCATATGTAGTTATCAATAAACCTCTTTATCTCACATTTCAGATGGCATCTACAGAAAAACAGTGGAGGAGGCTAAGAAAGAAATGCCAAAAATTCCAGTTTATCCGATATCGTATGGTGACGCCACCAAGTTTCTCAAGTAAGAAATGTTCTTCATTGTTTTTGCAAGCTCAATATCCTTACAAATTCCTTAGCCAAAAGCTATTCTAGAGTTTTTAGGATTGATTAGTTTTCTTAATTTGTTTATCTTTGTTTTAGTCTTTTGAAAGTGAAAGACGCACCAGCTGACTGGCAGGGAGGAATCAAAGGTGTAACTTATAAGTTATCGATGGATCCAAATGACGAGAGGTTGGACCATCTCAAATTTTATATAAATATGTTAAAGTATTTACAGCTGTTCTGCAGTGCCTGAAGCTTACAATTATAGAAACTTACAATTACTTGTTTCTTTAGATTATTCATTTGGTATTGATAAAAAAATTCACATTCCTGTTTCTCCGGTATTTTCATTACGGTTTAAACAGAAATGTCAGTCTAGATGTACAGATGAAACTTAAAACAAGAAAAGTTTATAATGTGATTGGAACTTTCACTGGATCTGTGGAACCAGGTATGGCAGTAGCTCAAGTATATTGTAGCTATAAAAATTTTTACCATCAGGTTTTTAACCGTTTTTTTAAAAAGTGCTTGAGCTCTCAATGCAAAAAATCTAAATGTTGATTATTGTGTTTGAATTCCAAAGATAGAATGGTGCTGTTGGGAAATCACAGGGATGGATGGATCTTTGGAGCTGTTGATCCATCCAGCGGCACAGCCGCAATGATGGAAGTTGCCAGAGAACTTGGAATGCAAAAGAGGAAAGGTTGTAAAAAGTCTCATACATGTTTCGAATCATTACAAAACGTACGTTCTAAGCCATTTTGAGAATATTTAAAGCTTTTGGTTAGTATAACGATTAAATCGATGTTTTTTTTGTTTTTCACTTGTGCTTATGGTCTAAACTGAAAAAGCTACTCCAAACGTTTTTGTAAGTTTTTGCACTCATCTTTTCGCATAATCAAAATATTAGCAGCATAGGAAAACATCTACATTTATAATTCACAGAAATTTAACAATTAAGAAAATAAACCTTATTGTATTTTAGGTTGGAAGCCCAGGCGAAGCATTGTTTTGATCAGCTGGGGAGCAGAAGAGCATGGTCTGATGGGATCAAATGAATGGGCAGAAGTAATGAAACATTTTAACCTACCGATTGGTAGTTAATTCTAGTGATAACAGAGTGTATTGTTTGGTGATCTTAATGGCAGAATGCACGTACTGAGGGATAAAATATTGTCGGAAATAAAACCAATAATTTTAAACTCCACGTTTTCAACTTAGTGTCATCTCCAGGTGTATTAAGTCGAAAACGGTTGTGTTTTAACCGAGCTTTTAATCAACCATTAGTGAATTACCAGTTTTTCTGAAACCCTAGCACTTTTCTTCATCCAATTTCTTTCATTTCGGAAAACGAAGTTACAGGACAGACAAAATGGTCCTTCAAAATCATTCTGCTATGTAACGTTCCGTCTTTGCCTTGGTCCTTGGTGAAGTCGATTGACCAGATAGTGAACTTCCGTTTAGACCTTTTGGAATGGCTGGAAATGCTTCCAATTAATCCATCATTGTGAAAAGAAATTTTGCTTTTTTTTTTTCCGTCTCCATTTTGACTTATAAAAAATTATTCGAAAATTATTGGGTCGGCCAAAGCCTCCTCAACCTGTGAATCCGGGCTTACCAGAATAAATTGGCTGGCTACGCGCCTGGCTAATTTTTATTGTTTCATATTTACATGCAGGATTTTGCCCACATTCTGAAGAACCGAGCTGTGGTTTACCTGAACGTAGATCTTTCTGTTCAAGGTGATTTGTTTTGCTAGGTTCTTGCGTTTGTGTAATTTGTTTGTACACAGTTATTGTTTGTACAGTAAGCCCGATAAAATACAAAATCAAAACTGTTAAGATCATTGTTATTTCATCTATAAATCTACATGAGATATACAGCGTTGCACAAATACTTTGTCCCAGGTGTTCCTTGATTGTCTTAACAAGTGAGATGTACCGCGTTGCACAAACACTTTATATCAAGGCTCTTGCAGTGTATTGCTTGGTGTTGAATAAAGACATTTCCAAGTACGTAATGGAAACGATGGTTTGAACACCAATGAATTTATAATGGATAGTCGGATTTCTGATAGGTTGTATATTGTACGTTATCATATACAGGTATTTTAATATATTACTTTAAAAGGTATAACTACACGCTCTTTGAATCTGTAGGAAATTACACCCTTAGAGCCAAGTCTAGTCCCCTCCTGGATTTCGCAATCTTTGAAGCTTCAAAGAAGGTGATTATTGTATTAAAGTAGTTAGTTTAGTTATTATATTAGTTTTTAATATAGATAGGACACTACACGCGCTCTCTGATTGGTTAAAAAGCCATATTTTATTAGGGTATAAAGCATAGAAAAAGCGTGTTTTACTGTTTTTCACTATTCTCGTCATGTAGAGAGTGGTCATGGTGTGAGTGGGAACAACAACGATAAAAGTTATCCGCTAAATTAAAGTTTTCGGTATGGCCGCGGTCAATTATGGGGCTTGTAACGGAAAGATCTAGAGAGAAAGGTTAATACAATCGAGATAAAATTTTGAAGCAGAAAATTGAACTGCTATTCACCATACCTTTGGGCAAAATAGAAGAAGAGATATAGTGTGAATACCTACTGCACTTGTCGGTCAAGAGTGGGGTGAGAATATTCAACTCCTGGGATCTTTCAATAAATGAATAAAAAAAAATTGAACATGCGACCAGCTCTTCTCTATTTCCCCAAAGTAATTGCATTAGTGAAAGGATGATACAAACTGTAAAAAATCTTTTAAAAATATCAGATGCCCCGCTTCAAATATGTATCTGCTGACTTTGCTGAATTGTAAGAGAGCTAGCTAGGAGCTCCTGCTAAGATACTTAACCAAATGGACGCTTGCAGTGTACAATGAAAAGGGATAAAGATGTAACACAGCAATAAAGACGAGAATGGAACCAGCAAAAACAGCGTAACGCCAACTTTAAACAAACGCTGCAGGGCCACGACAAAAGTTGGCCTTATATCAAACAGCGATTGAAAACATTAGCTACAGTTGAAGTGATAAAGAAAACACTAAAGATCCCGAACATGCATTGTCAGTACCTAAGATGATTCATTGTTGTGAAGAAACCGTCTGTATTCCCCCTGATTTGTAATAAACATCAGGATTTATATTATCAACCAGATTTGTAACAAAGTTTCAGTTTTAGTTTATTAAAGAATAAAGTAATTTTACAATGAATGTGGTAGACTTGTCATCTGCAAATAGCAATGAATGCTAATCTAAGGCAAATGCATTGTTTAAATATTACATATTAAATAAAAAATCTATTATTAAAATTCTACTTGCATAATGATAAGCTTGCGTTTACAAAGAGTAGATTTATCTATAACTATTTATCTGCTATTATTTATTAGAGATATACCAACTAAGTAAATTAGATTATATACAGTAATAAGCACAGAGTATGAAGAGTTTGACGATAGAAGCTCTCCAAGTGTCTCAATTCTAATTATTTGATATCCTAGGCAAAACATCTGTTAGCTATACTTTATACCAAAAATCAAGAAGGTGTAATACTTAATACCCAATTTTTGCATTGAAATACCTTATATCTACCCTATAGATATAATATACCGTATACCCAAAAACCCTGGCGACCCTGAATACTGGGCTGGCCATTACCAGCTTTCTTCAGGTGTTGTGAAATATTGAGCTATTACTAAGTCAAATTTAACGTCATGTTGATTTTGCTTTTTTAATTATACAGTGTTTTTTGTTTTTTTTGGGAGGGGGATTTTGATGCTAGTTGGATAATTTTTATCTACTGTATGGATGATGGCAGTCATGAGGTTTAGGAGTGAAGTGAATTCAGTCACTCACTCACTCAGCTGTAGTATTTTAATTGGGTGTTAAAAGTAGTTTTCTCCAACAGGCATCAAACTCTCAACCATTTGCCTCCCAAGATGATATTGTATTTAGTAAAGTAGAAGCGTTATGCTTGTGGGATGTGGCTGGAATATTGAATATAACTCAGGCTCACTCTTTTTTTAAGGGTTTTAGTACGGGCTTAGTCCCTCTGACCCACGAGGCCCTATATAGTGGCTGTGATATTGTATTTAGCCAATGTTCTAACCAGTAAGCAATGCAAAAATTCCATTCAGATATAAACAATTTAATGTTTTAAAATATGTCACAGATTTGTAAATTATGCATGTTTTTTTACACAATTTTAAACTTATTGTGGAGTTAAGTATATATTTTAAAAGAGTCTGGTCCTGTTTCTATAAATACTGTATCTGTTACATAGCTGCAACACATATTACTATGTAGGTTCATATTTTACGAGAAAATGGAACAGATAATATAAAACAGGACCGGTCTCTCGCTACTAAATTATGATTTTAACATCACAGACTAGAAAATATTATGGTAGTTACCAGCCTCCCAATGCTCGGTCAAGGTGAATTCAGAATTTGTTTTTCAAAACAATAAATGCAAATTACACCATGAAGAATCAAATTGGTTTTTCGCTATCACTATTAGAAGGATAAGGACATTTTATACAAGCATAGAAAAAAACCCTTGACTGATATAATTATATTACCACTTTAATCTCAGCTCTCAAGAATTCTTTAGCTTATATATTTGGAAATTTCAAGAAGTTTCAAGAAATTTCCAACTTAATCTTTGCATTGCTGGAAATATTTAGAAATTTCTAGTAATCTTCTGAAATGTCTAGAAATTAGAAGAATTATGGAAATTCATTTTCGAAGGGAAGGTTGACTTCTTAACCATCTACGTAATACTCAGACACAAGTTTTTTTATTCAAAGAATGGCTCCAGAATTAGGAGCTACCCTTAAGGTGCACGACTGGGAGTTTCCAACAGGAAGATTCTCTGTTTATACTGTAACTACAGCATACAGGTCAACCCCAAAACTTTGAAAAGCGGGAGACATTTTTATGACTCAACTTTTATTTAAGTTGACTTAAAATATCAGTTCTCACAACTGTTTCAGTTTGACAGTGCAGTGGGGTATCCATGATGGGATACAAGGATGATGGCTGACAGTGCATGCACTATAAAAATTGCCTAAAACAATCTGTTCGATGTTTGATCTTTGTTTTGCAAGGGGGACGTATTTCCCCTTCAAATTTTCTGATATTAAGACCCTTGATAATGCTGTGAGTCCTCAGGTATTAAATAAGTATTTAATATTAGTGGACGTGAAAAGTGGGAGATTTAAGTACCAAAGTGGGAGACAAGGTAAAAAAGTGTAAGTCTCTGGCCAAAAGCAGGAGAGTTGGCATCTCTGCTACAGAAACCAAAGATAAGGCTTGGTTTCAAAATTCCCACAAAATTACTCACTAAATGCAAGCAGAATTTTCAATTACTGAGTTGAAAAAAAGTTGAGTCGCATTTTTTAGCGAAGTGCCATTTAACTCAGATTTAAAATCTCAAATTGTCTTACATAATCTCTTGTGATGGACAGAGATATTTCCAGAAAATCAAAGGCTATTACAGAATCAATAAAGAGCAAAGAGTAGGAAAGCTAACCTTGCGTTTGCTTTGGCCACCATGTTGCTTATATCAAATCACGCATGGGATTAGGTTCCAGCTTTTGTAAGCCCAGTCTGAGTGTTCCTTGGTTGATGGGAATTACAGTGGAATTTTACAATCAGTTACTATAGCTAGGCAATCATGTGTTTCACTGGCATTTAGCTTGACTACAGTATATGGAAGATTTTGTGATTGCAATAAATCAGTTCTTTTCTTTATACTGAGATGTTTTGTTTATCTTGTGTCTGGTCCATTTAGCTCGTATATCTCAATTGTACAAGATATTTTTATCCTGTGGCTAAAAAAATCAAATTCTAACCCTAAAGGCCTGACTCAGTTGGCCATTAGGCTCAGGAAAAGATTGGATTTTATCATAGTTTGAACTTTTGTTACTCCCCAATGTGCCATCGTCAGTGTCACCTGTTTCAATTTTACTGTCACCTGTGACTTTGGCTTCGTTATCTTAAGAAATTTCATCTTGTTTATTTAACATGATGTATACTTTGATTCATTTGCTCTAGTCAGTAGTGATTTTTTAAAATGATAATATGAAAATGTGATTTTAAATTAATCGCTCTAGTTTGAAATGTTTATTGCTGTAAGTAGAGTGTAGAAGCTGACATTTCAAAAGTTCTCTACCAGTAACCCTTTTTTAGAAGCAGTTATTTATCATTTGAGTTATTTACTTAACTTTGCTTGGACATTAAGATCATATTATCTTCTATTTTTGTATTGCAGGTCCCAAGCTTTTACACAGACAGGCAAAGAAGGGCCATGTTGGATGCAGTGGCAATGTCTGGCTTGAACTGCCTGAGGCTTATGAATGACACCACAGCAGGTTAGCAAATTTTACTCTCTTGTTTTTCTTCAAAACCAAACATATTGACAGGATGAAGTCCTAAAAAGGACTTTCTTAAAGGGCACTGCAATAAATAGTTCTAGTAGGGCACTAAGACAAGTTTAACTTTCAAAAATTTACCTTTGCATTGACTCCATTTAATTGCTTTTTTTTTGAGAGCATCAAGACAAAATTATAATTCTGTTCAGTTTTACTTGATTTTATACTAAATTAGGTGTAGTTTTCTGAACAGCTAACCAGAGGTAAAACAGTTTTTAAGTGAATTGCCAACCACAGCTTTTTCATAGGAATTATTCAGAGTTAAGGTTATTAATAAAAAATGGTATTTGATCGGAATACTTGCCACAGAATAAGTTTTGATTTTATTTAAGTTCTGCGTTTTTTGCTTACAATTTGTTATGTAATGCATAGTTAAGAACACGAGTTAAAAAGATCAATGATAATTTATATTCTAGTTGATGAATTGTCGCATTAGTTGAAGTGACAACAGTGGAAATAATATATACTTAAATCCTCTTTGCTCCCCTTTTTAAATAATTTCCTCATTCATAAATCATAAAACTATGATACATTAAATGTCTGCATTTTTAGAAAAAAATTATGTTATTGAAAACAGTCCTTACAGTCATGAGTTTAAGAATAAAATATGAATTCACAACTAAGTACTCTTAGACAAACGTTAATGTATGTTAAATTGCAGAGAACATCTATCATGTAACTTGACTATATGGCAGTACTCACTTAATATAAATTGCACTAGTTTTAGTTCAGTTCCTACAGTAGAACTGAAGTTATCAGGTGTATTGTCTGAGTAAAATAGTAATTTTCAATTTTTTATCCTGTTTTATCCGTCCATCGCATGCCAGCATGTAAAACAGATGTAAAACCGAATACGATGATGATGATGGTGATGATGATGATGATGATGATGATGATGATGTTTGGATGCATTTTAAAACAGGTTTAATTTTACAAATGGTTGAAAAATGTCAAGTAACAATGACAAAACTATGCATTAAAAGTCATGAAAAATAAGATATTTTTACATAAATCTTGCTTCATTGAATGATGAGAGCAATGTGTTGTGTAAAACTGATGGAGAAAAAGAGGACAGAGGACCTAATGAAGATGTTGGGATTGAAGGAATCAGTGGTTCAGATGGTAAAGGCGAATGGAGTGAGATGGTACTGGCATGTGTTGAGGAGAGATGATGGACATGTTTTGAGAAAAGCATGATTGGAGTTTGAAGTGAAGGGCAAGAGGAAGTGAGGATGACCAAAGAAAACGTTGAAGACGCAAGTGGAGAAGGAGAGCATGAGTGTTGGTTTGGAGAAGGAGGATGCCTTGAATCAAGCGAGATGGAGAGTGGGAGTTGGAGAGATTGCTGTTAGAGTGGGGTAAATCCGGCCACCCCCATTTACAGGGAAATCAGAATAAAAATTGGATTGATTGAAGCTGAGTGAATACCTTTGCTGTAAAGAATTTGTAGTGTGCAAAGTGATTTAACTTTAAAAGAATTAGATATATTCATTTCTCTAAATATATAATCATCAGACTTGATATAAAATATCTAGAGTTACATTAATTATTTTATATTGTGGTGGAAGATAGATTTCTATACTTTTTATTCTATTTGCTAATGTCAGAGCTGCCACATATTTCTGATTTCTGTAATATTTTGTAATTTATGAGAAACTTCATCTCCCTGAGGATGATGGACCGTTAATAAATTAATATAATTATGTATTTTAATTGTTTGTCAGAATGCCCTTCAGAATAATCGACCAGATTACCTAAGGCCCCACTGTACCCCAATGCACACAGCTGTCATGTGCCAGCCTGATGCTTTGTCTCCTCAGAAGCATCTGTTTGCGTCAAAGCCAAACAGCCACCAGGTGAGACATCTTCATGGTTAGTTTACAAGTTATGATTTTTAACTCTTTTCCTACCAGATTTGTAAAAGTCAAAATCACTAAATTTTTCATAAAAAATAACATAATCATTAGAATTTGTCAAAACAATAAACACTATCATATTTACACTTCCAAAGACAAAGAAAATGAATGGTCATTGTATAAGGTTTCATCAGCTGGTTCAAAAGTTAGAATGAATATTATCATGAGTACCAACAACAACAACTTTTGTTCTACTCCAGTAAAATTTTACAAAATGTTTACAAGTATTCCCAAAAGGAAGGAAATTTCAATTATTATGGTTAAGCAAAGCTAAACCCTAATAATACCAGTTTTACAAGAAGCTCTCTATTCAGGGTTCTTCCACTTGGGTAAAAATCTGACATCTTTCCAGTTAATTTTTTGAAGTGTTAACTTTTTTCTATTGGGAGAAGAATAGTTTACTCCTTTTGTTCCATAGTCTTGCCAAATCTGCACTCAGTTTTGAGTATTGTTTGTAATTCTTTCCGTTCATTGTTGTAGTTAGCAAGTGTAGCATTGTCAATGATGGAGCGATTGCTATTGTGTTCTTATTGATGCAAACTATCATTGTTCTTGTTATTATTATTTCTTTTCAAAAAATGTGGGATGAGAATGTTAAAACTTTATATCCTAAATGTCAAAGTCGTTGTCTATCACAGGGAGCCCCTACTGTTGTGTCCATGGCATTACCACAGGCTTCCCTATCACTGCCAGTCAATTCAGGACTCTTCGCTAAGGTAAGTTGGTGTTTGTAGTGGATTTTAAGTTAATGACTTCTTTACTCCACTCCTTAATTGTCATGGCAGTACTGTTTAGCTCCTAGCAGAAACTGGTTCTCCTTTAATTTGGTGAAAAGAAAATAAAAAATTATTTTGAAAGTTGTTTCATCTTAAAATTAAAAATGATGAAATAATTTAATCAATGCTTTGCCGAGATTCGATTATTGATGCGACCTTCTTTTCTGCCTAAGGCAACTCAGCTTTCCCTCTTTCAGGGGTAGGTAAATGAGTACAAGTGTCTGCTGGAAGCTAACCTGCGATGGGTTAGTGTCCCATCCAGGGGTAGTCAAAGACTCTCATCCCCTTAACCCTACGGAAACCAGAGATAAGTGCCGGCCCCATGGACCCCTAGGCTCTTAACGGATTTAGCTTTAAAAATCTTGTGTCAAAGCACACTGAGAGACAATAGATAAGTGTCAAACTGTGCAAATGCAAATAGTAATACAATTATTTTCTTTTTTTGGCAGAGTTTACAGTTATCATCATGGCCTCCAAAGAGATTTGCTTCTGATCCCTCTCTTCAGGTATGAATCAGAATTATAAATTCCATCATTCTTGTTCATTCTTACTGTAACCATTTTGATTTTCAGTATCAATATTATCATCCTTAACATCAACAGCAGCGGTAGAAGCATCATTAACATCATCAAACTATTGTCGTTATTGTCATCATCAGTCAATCATTATTATCATCTTTAACATTATCATCACTATTATTGTCTTAATTATTTTTACTTTTATCATTTTCATTATTACCATCATTAACATTGTCATTATTTTTTCATCACCACAATCATCATCATCAATCATCTTTATGGACCTTTCCATCACACTCTTCTTTGCAAACAAGCCTTAAATGATAGATTTATGTGTCATTATTCACCAAATTATTAAGAAAAATTAATGTATTTACAGACACTCTGACAGTTTATTCCATGTTTTTTATGCAACATAATTCATACATTTTACCCAGAAGATTAATTCAAATTACATTTTTACAACTTGCACTCCCTAACACTTTTTGCACAACTCATTTTGTTTTGTTTCTTGGCCTTGAGAACTTTATTAAGGAGGAGGATAAAAAGAAAGCTCTCCAACCAATTTAGTAATCCAGTATGTGATTGAATATATTTACAGATTTTATATATTTTCAATCGCTGGCTCAGCTGAGGTGGGAACATATTTTAAACTAATTGTGTTACCTTCTTTCCTGCTAATGCCAGTTCAGCTTTCCATCCTCTTCATAGTAAACAAATGAACCAATATGTTCCATGTTTTACTTATTCCATATTGTTTGTTTGCTAGTTGATCCCTCAGTGGAATCCTGCTGTTGGATTATCAGCAGTACAACCCATAATGCCAGAAAGTGTTCAAGCTATGGAAAACCCCAGGTATGGTAATTCAACATTTTTATAAATCTTATTGTGATGCATTTTGTTTGCTAGTACTAAGTACCTGAAGCAAATAAAAATGGCACTAAGGTCAGATTTGTAGCAAGCACTAACCCTTAAAATTTACCGTGATTGTAGTTGTGAGTCAGTATGCTGGGGGATGGCAGTTTTAGCCATAATATGCCTCATTAGCATAGAATAGCTAACAAACTTGCCCGCTATTATTTTTGGTAGTTTTAAGGAGTATTGCTTGCTTTAGAAAATTTTTGAAGATATACTGGCTAATCAATCAATCAATCCAATTTTGATCTGGTAATAAAAATGTAAATTCTACACCGTAAAAAAGAGAGAATACTTACTGACGTTTTGGACGTTAGTCCTTCGTCTAAGTATTAATTCTCTCTTTTTTACGGTGTAGAATTTACATTTTTATTACTATACTGTTACTGTTACTACGACGAGGACGACGCTGTGGTGATGTTGATAATAGCAATGATCATGATGTTGAATCCTGTTTTGTTTTGTTTTGCAGCGAAAAACTGGTTCTTCAGAGTGGCAACCAGCTGTGGAATCACATGAGGCCGATAAAACCCAGGCGCATTCCGGTTCCAAAAGTAAACATCGAATTTATAAGAGGCAGCGCTCAATATCAATGAGTAATATACCTCGGCATCCGCCATTAGAACAACAAGGTAGCTATGTAGTTTTATTGTAATTTACATACTAGGTGACGAGGCTCAGTAACCGAGCCAGCTTGCGTAGATATCTAAACAGACATAGCTAAAATGCTGCTGAAAAATAGCAAAACAGTTACTGTTCATCAGCAGGATGCCTAAATTGTGTGCAATTCTACAATTGGTTTTGGCTCCATTAAGTTGATGAGTGCCGCCATGTTGTTTGCATGTTAACTTTCGAGCATCCATAAGTTTTTAATGAGCTAAGCAATAATTTTGTTTAAAGGAATTCATTAACATTTACCCAGGTAAATTTATTTTTAATATATATATATTTTAACTTTAGAGTTTAACAAACTGTTAATCTTAAAAGATAACTTGAGGCTCATTGTTTCAGACGTTTTTAATATAATAAGTGTTTTAAGAACATCAAACAAGCTGCGGTAAAAAACATAGAACAACGCATATTGTAGATTTTCAAATGTATTTAACTTAATGCTTCTTTTGTTACAACAGACATCTTCAGAAGTGACCGTTAAAAATGAGTTACAATAAATTTAAAATTGAAAGCGATAGAGTGGTAATTAATATTAGTAGTTGGTAATGTCAGTTCGTGTTTTTTGTTACTCTAACTTGGTCGGAGAGTTTTAGTGCTTGGATATTCTCGAAACAATAGTAATTTTGTTCCCAATTGTTTAAGACCATAGGTATCGCTATTGGTCTCACCGCTACCATCCCTTTTTTTTTTTTTTATCAACCTTTATGTTTTAATATCCAAAACAGAACATACAGCTACCGGCTTGGACAAAATGTAATTCTGTAAATCTTTAAAAACGCTATTATTTTTATTATGGTACTCTTCGTATTAAAGAAATACTTCTATTTGTGCAAATACTTTTACACCTTTATCCGTAGAAATTCAATGCATTTTTTACTTTAATTTTAATCGATTTAATTTAATATCTTTCTTGCATAGCACGTGGTACTTTTGAAAATCTTTGTTTGCTGTTCAGATTTTGGCCCTTTTAATCAGCAAACAACACGATTTTGGTGTAAAATAGATTTCTTAGGCTTAGTTTGATTGTATCGGTGACTTTCTGAAGACAAAACGTTTCTGATGCAATAAAGAATTTCCATAACATTTGGTGTTGTGCCGTAGTTCACGTTTTCAAAATAATGGCAGCGTGGCAATTAAGACTTGTAAGACATAAACCATTTGTTTAGGTAAACAAAACAGCAGTTTTAGCGTGAATTGCACCAGAGCATTTTTCTTAAAAATAATCAGTTCGCTTTCATTTTTGCAGGTTATAAATCACTGATTGTCATTGTCTTTTTCTCACGAATTGTAGTCTTGAATAATTTTTGCTTCACTAAAACAAACTTACTTAATGTCTTTTTCCAAGTATCAAACTGGAACCTTCTCAACAATTGTTTTTTGAGAACATCCATGCATTCATTTTATAATCACACTTGTTTCATTTTCGAATCTTTCTATAGTTCTTTATATTGCAAAACATGAACTTGAATTGGCAATTTTAACCTTAACTGAAAATATGATATATAGTAACAATTAACAAAAGATAGATTTTGTTTTGTTCTACCATTAGTGTTCAAAGCCAAAGGGTTTTTGAACGCAATATTATATACCCGTTTAATTGAAATCATGGCAACTTATTACTCGGGCTACCTGTGGTAGGCCGAGTCTAGGTTACCCAGAAGTCCTTGCGTATAGCTTTTTGCACGGAGCTTGAGGACTATCGAGTTAAAGATGTCGTCCAGTGAACTTCTTGTTGTGTTTAGCTTTGCTGAAAAGGCTTTTAATCAAAACTCCAAAAG
>JANCMA020146112.1:0-14178 GCA_024336925.2 Zoanthus solanderi
GCAGGACCCCATTGATAACAGTACTTTGTACTGAAGGGTTATCCTGGGTAAATATTCCATTTATTATTATTATTATTCCTCAACTCCTGTCTTAACAGAAAACTGGCACGTTCTTGTTAGAAGCTTTAGAATTCAGTACTTCACAGGTAATAATTGGGTTGGTCACCCTATTTTGACCATGTTATTGTGTCATCGAATCCTTCGATGTTTTCATTATTTGACCTAATAATTGCCCAGCCTAATTCGGTTCGTAACACATAGGGACTATTGTTGGCACCTGGGATCACTTCAGCAAGACAATAAAAGTACAATTTGAACCTATCAGAATTGTCTTCTCGGAAAGGCATCAATTCGCCAGCAATATGTTGTAGATGTGGCCAGTGGTTTGCTATAGAAGCTCTGGATATTTTGAATTTTTTGGACGGTTTATTATTGAACGTTGTTGGGAGTTCACTAACAACTACTATAAAACTTTTATTCTTCGACGTTCAAACATCCCTGCATTGAAGTTAAAAGTAACTGGGTTTTTGGACCCTTGACATTGAGGTAATCGAGTGAATTTTAGCTATAAACTTTGTATCTGACTGATCATCTAAAATTGCATACACATGTTTCTTGTGGGTTGGATTATCTTCATGCATCAACCAATCTGCAAGGCCCCATGAGTTTCAACAAGGTGTGGAGTTAGATATTGATATTACTCCTTTGACAAAACAAGAGCTCAAAGTTAACGTACAGGAAGGAATGATGTAGTAATTAAGTAAGCAGAGGAGTGGTTTCCGTTAGTTGGAATTATTGTTAAGCTGCAGAAGAAAGGTAACCTGAAGGATTGCAATAACTGGCACCGTGTTGTAACCTTCCTTAATGTCATTATGAAGATTTTTGCTAGAGGGGTTAATGACATTCAAGAGCCAATTGAGAGGTTTTTGAGAAAAAAACGTGGCCAGATTCCAGGAGGGCAAGTTTTGCAGCGACCGAATCTTTGTCATGAGGAAGCTGACTGAGGAGGCTCAGGAATGACAGAGATAACTGGTAGTCAATTTTGTTGACTTTTAGAACGCTTTTGAAAGCTCTCTGGGGGATTTAATCAGGGAGAATTTGGAATCCAATTGATCAAGATGCTGTATGATGGGTTTGTGTGCGTTGTTCTCCATGAAAGGAGGTTTCTCAGCTTTTTGCATTAAAGTCTGGAGTGAAGAAATGATGCTTGTTATCGGGTCTTTTCTTAATTCTGACTATCGATTGGATCACAAAAAGAATGCCTGAGAACCATGACACTGGCTTAGAATGCATGGATAGGTGGTGAAGTCCTTAAAGATATTGACTATGCAAATGATTTAACACTGCCATCTGATAGTTTTGATGAAGATGAAAGTAAATGGGAAGAAAACCGAGATGTTGAAATTGAACTGCTGGGATGAATGCCTTGTTGTTCTTAATGGCTGTGACTGGTGGGTCACGAGAAGATGTAAAGTAGAAGCACAAATCCAAAAGGGTCAGGCCGCTTTTGCCGAGATGAGACCCATTTGAAAGTTTAGGGTGTACAAGCTTAAGATAAAGACAATACTTTTTAACAGCTGAGTAAAGTATACACTGCTGTACGGCTGTGAAAGTTGGACCCTTCCTAAGGCAGATGAGAAATTAAATGTTGAGAGTCTTTCATCTGAAATGCCTGAATCGTATTCTAAGAATATTTTATCCCACCACAGTGAGAAATGAAATAGTTCTTCAAAGAGCTGAACCAAAACACATTATTGAAGAAATAGTAGTACAAACGTTAATGTGAGCTGGCGGCAGCCTTATCGAGGAGGGAGCCAGACCAACTTACCAAGCAAGCAATGAGGTAGAACAGGACTGGAAGGAGGAGGAGAGGTCGATCTCGAGAAACTTGGCATCAAGTGGTGAGGAGAGAACATGAGGTGACAAATGGAAATTTTGACCAACCTTGACTTGTGCAAGACAGACAATGGTGGAAAGTACAAGTGGACACTGTACAAGCCACAAAGGCTTAACACGACTAAAGATAAGATACTGTAATAACAAAAAAATCAGTGCGTAATAACTATGGTACTTTTGTCTCCATAGGTAAAAATTCTAATGGGCAGCATTTCATTACTTACCAAGTTTTCATCAAACCAAAGTTTTGATGAGATTATGGGTGGATGATTTTTGTTCCTCCTAAGCTTTTCTAAGACTTGATATTCTTCATCCTCATCTGCTGCCCAACTCCTTTTGCTTGATTTCATTCTGTACTTCAGTTCTTTCTCTAACCTTGCCATATTTTGTTTTTTCCATTTCTTCATCCGTTCTAAGATGTCATTACATTTTGAAGTAACTAGATCTTTGTCAATGGCCCCACTTTCATCAGAGCACTCATCAATATGAGTTGGTACTACCATAACCACTGGCTGAGATATTCGTGCAATGACTAAATCCAGCCAATCACTAACCATCTCCTTAAAACTTTCTGGTGTGCACTCGTATTTGCTGATTTTAACCACAAGCATGTGCAGGGCACCTGATAAGAAATTGAAAAAAAAAATTTACTAACCAAGGAAAAAATTAGTTCAATAAGTCATAACCACAAATATTTCTAGTTTCAGTAAAAAAAGAATTAAATTTGGAAAAAGAAATAAAGGAGAGCAACAGAAGTTTATTTTGGCTGAAATATTTTTCATTAAACTGCAGATACCTTGAATCCAGTAGGAACATACACTATTCATGAATGTGATTATCTTGGATAAGTATTGTTACAGTTGTAATATTCTCAAAAACTGCTGTTGGTCAATCTAAAGGCCAACCACATTAGGACTAAACTAGCTACAACCAACTATTTTGACACTTTACAGGTGCTAACTTGTCAATCTCTGTCACAAACAACAGCCCTTAAGAAGACTGCTTTGATTTTGAAAATAACACAAAACAATACTGGGTTTGAACAAGCTTTAAGGATTTAGGAGATAATTTGCTATTTCAAGGACTTTGAAAAGGGATGAACAAGAACAACTGAGGATAACTTTTTTTTAACAGTTATTGCAACACAAGGTTCACATGATTACTGCAACACATGGTACAGAAAAGGGGAGAAGAGGAAAGTGACATACAGCGCAGGGGAAAATGGGACGGAGAGTGACTTTGAACTGGTGGGAAAGGGAAATAAAAAGTATCTGAGAGAAGTGAACGTCATCCCAGGTGAGCTTCAGCAAAGGCTGGTGGTCACGGATATCGTTAAGAAGAAGGTGAAGAAGGTGGTGAGAAAGGAAGCGCTTGAAAGAAGGAAGGTTTGGAAGCTGAAGGAAGACAACACAAGGAAGAGTAGGAGAGCTGGTAAGCGCTGATGCACCAGACTTGTGGAAATGTTTTAAGGAAGGGGTGTTAAAGGCATGTGATAAAGTGTGTGGGACCGAAGAAAAGGAGGAGAGATCAAGGGGACACAGGGTGGTGGAATAAGGACGTAAAGGAGTCTACAGGGATAACCTAAGTCCTACCGTGCGTGACACTTTCACTAAGGTTAGTTCCGGTCCCATTTACACAGTTATTCAAATCAACTTCAGAAGACATTTCATGAAAAATGTGGCAGATTTTCTTTGGCTGGATAACCTTCCTGACGCCAACCCAGTGAGGTGATGGGGACAAGTATTTTTATCGAGACACCATCTCTAGATGATGTCCAACCAAGGCTAAAGAGCGCTTCATCTGCCCGTGAGAGAAAAAGACTATACCCCGCCAATTCTCAATCTGGTATTTCATGTAAAGTTGTGGATGAAACATGGCCTTCAGGGTTACATGGAAAAAATTATGAACCAGGAGAATGAGTGGGATCAGAACATGAAAGCAGAATTGGTGGAAGGTCAAGTTGAGAGAGTTCGTTGTGAAGAAGTGGTGAAGGCGATTAGGGAAATGAAAGCAGGAAAGGCCGCTGGAACCTTGGAAGTAAGTGTTGAAATGATAGTGGCAAGTGGGGATATCGGGAGTGGTGTGATGGTGGATCTATGTCAGGGTTTGTTGGATGGAAGAGGAATGACAGATGAGTGGGTGTTAAGTGTTGTGGAACCGATTTTCAGAAGAAAAGGGGATGCAATGAGTTGTAGGGCATATAGGGGAGTGAAGTTGCTAGACCATGCAATGAAGATAGTAGAAACGGTGCTAGAGAGGTGATTGCAGCGTATGGTTAAACTGGACGAGATGCTTTTTGGTTTTATGCCAGGCAAAGGAACAATAGATGCAGTGTTCATTTTGAAGAGGTTACAAGAGGAGTACTTAGACAAGGAGACAAAGTTGTATATGTGCTTCGTTGACCTGGAGAAGACATTTGACAGGGTTCTGAGGAAGGAAGAGATGTATATCAGAGGTAATGGTGTGAGCAGTGATGAGTTTTTATAAAGGTGCAAAGACAAGAGCCAGGGGTGGGCTAGAGTTGTCTGAGGAGTTTGAGGTGAAAATTGGTGTGCACCAGGGATCTGTGTTGTCCCCATTGATTTTTATGATCGTGGTTGCTGTGGTTACAGGAAGTGTGAGAAATGGTTTGATGAGTGAGTTGTTTTATGCAGATGACTTAGTTCTGACGAGCGAAATGATAGAGAGACTTAGAGAGAAGTTCTGGAAATGGAAGGAGGCATTCGAGACCAAGAGGTTGAAGGTGAACCTCAGCAAGACAAATGTGGTAGTGAGTGGAGCAGAAGGTGAAGAGTCTGTAAGTAAGGAAAATCAATGTGGTATAAATCCGTATTTGTGGGAAGCGAGTAATGGCAAATTCAGCATTGTGTGTGAAATGTGGGAAATGGATCAGCGGAAGATGCAGAAAAGTAAAGAGGGTGACCCAGAGGTTGGGAAGAGCCTTTATGTGTGGAAGATGCAAGAAGCAAGTTGATGGATTAGTGGAACCGGTGGAGGAGTTTTGTGAAGAGGTGGAAACAGTGAGAGGTTTCTGTTGTTTGGGGGATAGGGTGAATGCAAGTGGTGGTTGCGAGGCAGCTGTGACAGCAAGAGTAAGAATTGTGTGGGTGAGTTTCAAGGAATGCGGAGAGTTGCTGAACTCAAAAAGGTTCTCGCTTAAGATGAAAGCCATGGATTATCGGAGTTGTGTAAGATCAGCGATGTTATATGGGAGTGAGACATGGTGTTTGAGGGAAAATGACATGGCAATTTTGAGAAGGACCGAGAGAGCAATGGTGAGAGTAATGTGGTGCAAAACTGATGGACAAAATGAGGACAGAGGACCTGTAATGGAGATGTTGGAGTGAGATGGTACGGACATGTGTTGAGGAGGGATGATGGGCATGTTTTGAGAGAAGCATTGGTGTTTGAAGTGAAGGGCAAGAGGAAGTGAGGATGACCAAAGAAGTCGTGGATAGCAAGTGTGTTGGTTTGGAGAAAAAGGATGCCATAAATCGAGCGAGATGGAGAGTGGGAGTTGGAGAGATTGCTGGCAAAGTGGGGTAAATCCAGCCACCCCTGTTTACAGGGATAAGCACAGATCAAAAATGAATTGATTGATTGCAGAGAAGGATAAGCAAAGATGGGTACTAGGCACTTTCACAAAGTTCAGTGAAATGAAGGTCTGCCAAAAATGAGCTTCCATAATGACATTTTTATATTCATGTGTTAATAAATGCCAGGAAAATTTCTTTTACTGAGGCAACAAGAACATGACTTGGCTTTCATATCTTAGCCATCTGTGCTCTTTCTGCAATTTCCCCTGAAAACTGCAGCGTTCATTAGTTGCTTTTCAATTTTAATATTCACATCAACATCCTATCATTTTTTTAACTTTTCTCAAAGCACCCACAGCCACCATAGGGAATGCCTGCATTCAGTCCCACATCTACAGTACCCTTATCCAAGCATACAGTACTACACTCTGTACAGATGATTAGTCAATCTTACAAGTAGAAATTAAAAACATTTGTTGTACTGTTTAACACAAAAGCTTACCTTCAGAAAGAAAAAAAGGATGTGTCAAGTGATAACGTCGTTGTCCTGCACAATCTACAATTTCAAATTTTACCCCATTTGGATCTTCTGGGTTTGGTTTCCAAGAAAAGAACTCAATGCCAACAGTGTGATCATCAGGAAGAATGTTCGGAGCTCTGCCATGCTCCAGGGCATACGCTAGACTAGACTTGCCAGCACCACTTTCACCAAGAAGAACAACCTTGAGCCTCTTGGAATGTATGCAGTTCGAGTCATCAGCTCTTTTTGATTCATAAAAGGCAAAAACACTTTCTAACCCACACTGGCAAACACCTAAGGGGGGTACCTGGAGGTTATAGTTTCCTTCTATATGAAAACCAAAATCCTTGCTGCTCAATTTTGTAATTTCCTCAGGAATACTGGTTAACAGGTTGTCTGATAAATCTAGATATTTCAAATTGCTCAAGTTTCCAATCTCTTTTGGTAACTGTTTCAGATTGTTTGAGTTCAGACGGAGAATCTCCAAAGATTTGAGCCGTATTATATTTGGTGACAAAACACTAATTTCATTGTCACTGGCTGCAAGTTTTCTTAAGGACTCTAATTCATAAAACTCCTTAGGAAAAGCTTTTAGCATGTTTTTCATCACTCGCAGGCCAACAAGTTTTTTCATGTTTGCAATTGCTGGAGGCAATTCCTTCAGTTTGCAATTATTTAAATACAGGTTCTCTATATTGGCAAGAGAAAACAACTCTTCTGGGAGAATAGTCAATGCATTTGAGCTCAAATCTAACTCTTCCAGATTTTCTAGACTGGCTATGGATGAAGGAATGGATGTCACTCCACAACCATTGAGGTACAGTTTTTTCAATTTTTTCAGATTGCAAATGCATGATGGAAAGTCTCTAAACTGATTACCACAAAGATCCAAACTGGTAAGGTTTGGAAGATTACCAAAGTTATAGGGTAAATATGAAATTCCCTTCCCCTGCTGACTTGCTGAACACGATAAAACCAATTTTTTAAGACTTGACAGAGTGGATAATCTATCTGGCACTGTTTCGCTTAAAAAATTGGTAAAAATCTTCAGTTCGTTCACATTTGTATATCTCCAGATGTCAGGGAATTCAACTGGTGGCACAAAATCATGATAGCTAATAACCAGATATCCATCACTGCAAGCAACAGGTACCTCTTTAGGACAAGCAATCACCTCAAAATCATCTAAATTGTCTCCATCAACCTCATCATCAGACATTTCTGTAGTGCTGGAAGTTTACAGTAAAATGTACTTCATTAGTTTGAAGAATAAAACAGAATCTATTTAGTATCTACTAAAAATTCTCCAACAGCATAAGGTTATGCTCTATATTAATTACTGTGTTAACAGCACGATAAATGAGAGGGTTCTTCACCTTTGCAACAAATGAACGTAAAATATATACAATTAAAAAATGAAATATCATCTAGGACTCACCAGTACAGTGTAGCAGAGAATAAACTGTCACCTCAAATGAGTTTATTTATGCTTAGAATCTTTAACTTAATCCTAACTCAAACATATTATATTTGTTCACTGACAAATACATTAATGGATTGAAAAAAAAAAACAATCCTGTAGAAAAGTATATGGGCAATCCATGTTTCTTTAAAAAGTTCATAGTAAAAATGCGGCCTTTGGAGTATAGTCTCTACACAAGGTTGTCCCTAACAGCCGGCAGCCAGCAAAATGAACTTGCTACTTGGGCTGTTTTTGCCAGATACTTGTTTTGATTTCTGGTTATCTTACACGGCATAATAATTCTTTTTCAGTTATCATTAGTACATAAAATTGGTGGATGTGATCAATATGTAGTTGCCACACAAGTAAATGATTGTTAGACTTAGCAAATATTATCCACTATCAACAGAATTTGAAAATGAGCAAGATTGCTTTTGACTTACATGTAATCAGTAAGTCCGTGTTACTTTTAGCTGTTTTTAGTTTCATTTGTGCATAAAATTTTGTTACAGACACAGTATCAGTTTAATAAATTTATCATAAATAACCATTGTATGATATAGTTGCAGATATTGTTTCAATATAATTTTATATGCTCCCAGACCCTTCTAGGTGGGATGTTCAATTAAACTTTTTTCAAATAATTCCAGAAATTTACAAGTACTTACTGTATCAATTGAAAGTCCCCAATATTTATTAATAATCACTATTGACTACAATATCGTTTAACTCAGTTCAACCAGATTTCAGTTACTGTAAGTTTTCTTTATTAAAAACAAAACTAATTTCAAATCCAGTGCAGTGGAAACAAAAAAATATTTGGACAAGATATACCATCTGAAGATGAATGACCTGCAGGACCTTGACAGCAAAATGAAGATAATCGTAGAATAAATATTGAATGGTAGGGTTTTATCTGTTAAAATTGTTTGTTGCTTGTAAAAAATTTAATATTTTGTGAAACTTTCAGTAAGAATTTTAACCTTTTTTATTGTCTTACAAGTCGCATGGTGTTCACCATGTTAATATTAATTTTACAGTTTATCACAGGAAAGAGCACTGAATTTTTATGCAAACTTA
Source organism: Zoanthus solanderi (assembly GCA_024336925.2). Taxonomy (NCBI): domain Eukaryota; kingdom Metazoa; phylum Cnidaria; class Anthozoa; order Zoantharia; family Zoanthidae; genus Zoanthus; species Zoanthus solanderi. Next base: position 8,495 of record JANCMA020146112.1, read on the forward strand.
TTCTATACTGATTGAATTTTTAAAATGTTGTTAAATTAATTTTGCTTGTAGGTGCCCGGTTGCAGTAACTGGCAAATACTTCAAAAGAATTGTGATAATTGTATTTGGAGTAAAGAAACAAGTTACTGCACACAGCATATACAGGCCATGGTTGCCTGTATTCCTAATTGAAGCAAATTAAGTGAAATTCAGTGGAGAAGTGTTTATAGTTTCCTGGCTAATCGAGTCTAAATATACACCAAGCAAATTTTATTTGTATTTGATGTTATTAGTTTAAAAAATTGTAGAAACCTCGTTGAATAAAAGTAAAGCAAGTAATAACATAATAATAATTTATAATAATAATTTATACATCTGAAAACAGCTTTTGGCTCATTTTTATTATACGGTCAACATAATATATAAATTCAATTGTTTTTATCAGTGAAGATAGGTGCATTTGTTGGACCTTTGTGAAATAATTTAAAGCTTTGTGCGTCTTTAAGTTTTCTAGAACTTGGAATTAGTGCATAGTTTCTTAAGTCAAGTGATTACATTTTTTAAATCCTTTGGCTTTGCAAGAATCGGGAATTTAGGTTTTTAACATGATAAACGGAAGTCAAGCGATGCAATGTTTCAACTAATAAATTTCGTCAAATCTGCGGTTGAAACAGAAAGCAAGATGAATAAAATAAATTGTCTTATTCAAGTTTGAATTTAAATTATGTTTGGCAGGTCCTATAGGGCTGTTGACTGAAATAGGATTTTTCTCAATACACCAGTCAGTTGACAGCAACCGGAACTCCACTTATGATGCCATACATATTAATGAATCATTTTATCCTTTTTTGAGAGGTCACAAAATTTCAAACAAAAATTGCTTCCAACTTCTAAATAAACTCCTGATTGACAATAAAACAGTTACTTTTGGAATCTATACACTTAAAACTACTTTTAAAAAAAGCTTATTTTTTCGTGATACTTGCACTTTAAAATAAATATTGTCATTGTTTGACTGGCAGTCATTTAGTAATTGAAGACCCTGGCCATCTACTGACCATTTAGATGCAGCATATATAGAAATTAAAGTAAAACTAAGATATTGCACTTAAATCCTTGTCGTTCATCCTTTCCAGTAATAGAGCTTGTGATGTTAAGAAGTGGTACAACTTCATATAAGGTTATTTAAAATAGTTTGCATGTAATGATCACACAATGAAGATTAATCTAAAGTTTATTGATACATGTCAGGGCTCGAAATTTAAAAAAATTCCAAGTTGCCTTTTGGCCACTATCAAAGCAAAAAAGGTGGCCAAATGCAAAGATGCAGTCGCCAGATAATACAAGTACAGAAACTCAGATAAGAGCCTCATTTAATTAGCATTGCTGTTCAGCTTCTGGTAGATTGTGGCTGCAGTTGTGGGACAGACCGAAATACTTGATCTTGAATGACTTAACTGACATGAAGGAAAAAATTCCGGCAGACTTCATGACAATCTTAACTTACGCAGTAAGCTAATAAAGTAATAAGAACATTTCAGGGTTAATTAAGCCCGGAACAACCGAATCTTTCACATCGCATGTCAGAAATCGTACGATGCGAAGGCAGCGAGCATGGCAAATTGCCATTTAGTACCAGACCTCCTCTTCTCAATGTAAATCCGCTGGTTGAATTACACTTATAATTATGTTACAGTTAGAACGTGTCTTTGCACGAAAAATTTGGACCACGGCCTGCATTCCAGAATTTTTTGCTTGTTTTGTTCGTTTGTTTTAGTTTTTTACAGGAAATTGAGAAAACAGTCAACAGTTGTATTCACAGGGGAAAACGAATGCCAGGAATCCATGGAGAGAGGAAGAGCCAGTTGCAAAGACATTTAGTAGTTGAACACTGATAATAAACAACTGAGATTGTTTTATGCATGAATTAATTTGGAATTCCTTTTGCACAAACACAGAAGCAAGACTTTGAAAATTGTTTCTCACCTTTAAGCTTTTATATATCAAAGGATCATAGTTGCCAAAGTTGCGACTAAAGTCAAATTTTTAATCGCCAAGTTCAAAGTTTTAGTCGCATTGGTGACTGTATCGGTCACAATTTCGAGCCGTGCCTGTACAGACAACTCTGATTGAACAACTGTACAGAAAACTCTATGTGATGCAACAACCTGTACAGACAACTCTGATTGAACAACCTACAGGTACAGACACCCTCTCTGATCTAACAAGCTGTCAGAAAAGCCCACTGAACATGTAACTAGTGTAGACAATTCTCTTGATTTGACAAGGTGTAAAGATTCGTGACCTTTTTTTGATCCAAAGTGACTTGTGTACTGCACAATTGGTTCCATTGATAAAATTTAGATGCTAGAATTTTATTTGAGAATGTTTGATAATCACTTGTAAATTGATATTTTATCATGAAAGTGCTTTACCAGATTACATTCATTTGTGTATTATTTTTATAGGCTCAACAGCAGGCAGCACAACATGCATCACAACAACAGGTAAAATTTGCTTAACATTACAAATACACTGTATGTATTGAAATAACGTAAATAAACTCAGATTTCTGTGCTCCCTCAATTTCGTTATTCATTCAGCTAGGTATGCTTGATATAAACAAGTCTTTTTTTCTTCGAAGAAACAACTGGTATAAATCAAGCATAAACAACTTTTGAAACAGCTTTGAACTAAAACCAACAGTTTGAATATCTCACAATACTTATTGCTTAACTATTGGGCACCATACAGGGGTCCCTACGGGCAAAAATTGTTCATTTGAGTCTGAGGGGATGATATCATTCCTTTGGCTGCAAGAGGGTTAAGAAAGGTGCTGAGTTTCAATGTTGAGGGCAAGAAAAAGTGGGATGACCAAGGAAGACATGTAAGGGGAAAGTAAAGGAGAAGATCAGCAGGATGGATTAAAACTGGACTGTCAGTCTGCTAGTTACTACTATTTCTCTGATACCAATGGAGATGGCAAAATGTATCTTAGATATTTGGGCTTGAAATCCACATTTGCCAAGCAGCATTTGCTGTGGATGCCCATGGCCATTGCCGTAATGCCCCCAGAATTGTGCACGATTTACAGCCACAAATGGCCTGCCCCCCTTCTGTTTGGTGTCACTGTGCCTTAAGAAATAGGTGTTAAAACATAGGGTATTTTTCTGTTAATATCGCCTGAATGAGTTAAAAGTGGACAAATTATATTGAGGTGATTGTCAAATAAAGAACACAAACAAATCCTGTGTGCTTGGTACAGTATGGCCTTGGTGCCCTTTGACAATTGCCTTGGTGCCATATTTTTGGCAAAAATCTTGAGGCCAAAATGGCCGTGCCCCTAAAACTAGAGAGTTCAAGGCCTTAGATATCAACAATCATGTTATTAAGTTGCTGTTTTTTGAAGATGAAGGATGATTATCATTGTAGGCCTCCTCTGCGGCATCTTCTTCTTCAAATGTGACCCCAACACAGCCCCCGTTGCCACCTGGTGGTTTGTTTGGTGCTGGTGGAGCAGGAGGCCTTGGTGGACTTTTGTCTGATCCAGGTAAGGCTTTGATAGACTCTTGTGACCTTGGTGTAGCCTTTGCGTCTCAACTGTTTTTTGACCTGCTATAGTAAAAGTTTTGTAGACAATTTAATCTTTACTGAGCCCTTATCAGAAAATATTAATTTTCTTTTCCTAAATGAATATTTTCTGACCCAGTTAGGACCTCAGTAGAAAATGATCTGCTTCAAGTTTAAGGTTTTAAAAGTATTTTTTGATCAAGCTGATCATTGTTTTCTAAACTGGTTAAGCCCCCAAGAGTAAAAATGTTTTGAACCAGCTAAGCCTGGGATAATTAATTAATATTAGATGTTTGAGATGGGCATTTATTGATTAAATCTTTTCTGACCCAGTTAAACAGTTGGTGGAATATTTTCTGACCAATTACAGGCTAAGAGGAATATTTTCTCATTGAGTTGAACATTGCCTTACCTAGATATTAATTTTCTGACCCAAGTAATTTTTTGTTGAAAATTCTTTTTTATCAGGTAAGATCTAGGTGAAACATTCCTGATCTGGGTAAGGCTGTGAATATGTTATATATTCTGACAGCGTATTAGGCCTTCTTGGAGACTGTATTGTTTAGCCCAGGGAACCTCTAGTAGTATATATTCTGACTGAGGTCAAAGAGTTTTTAACTTAAGTAATTCCTTGTGGAATATTACTTAACCCAAGTAAGAAGTAGCCTTTTTTTCTGGCGCAGTTAAGGCCATAAGATAATTTTTGTTTTGTACATAATCATTGCTTCAAGTTCTTGATGACATTTTGTTTTAGATTCTAAATAATTGAAGGGTAAAGTGCAAAATTGGCGTAAGTGACTTTTGATGAAGTTCTCAACTCTCACTAGATAATCTCTACTACTGTATCTCTTCATAACTTTTGGGAGAAATTAGCATTCCATACAAATTCATGTTGTTTTTGCACAAGACAAAAATGACATAAGTGAGTTTTGATCAAGTTCTCATCTCTTTTTACATTATCCCTATTATCTCTTCATAAAACTTGGGAGAATTTAGCATTTCATACAAAGTCACTTACATTGTTTTTGCATTAGACCCTTCAATTATAAGTTAATTGTGCATTAGAGTGAATGCTGTACTAGTTAACTGTATGTCTTTAAGAAATGTCTTTGTTATGGTACTGCTATAGATCCAGTAGCAGGGTTGTCAATAAGACTTGAAGTTGGTGATGATAGTCTGAAAGTAGACTGCACATTTTATTTTTAATAATTATCTTTTTTTTCTCAAAGCATATTTGTAATGACCGCTGTTTTTTTGTGCTTATCTCTGCCTATTTTCAGCTGGCAAAAATGTTCCAATAGCCAGCAATATCGCTGGCCACCAGCACTTGTGACAGCCCTGCAATAGGACAAAGAGTAATTATTATAAATTATATAAATATGTGTGTGAGTTACAACCTAATTAGTAAATATTGTCAAAATCAATTTATTAGGAAACTTCCAGCAAATGCAGTCCCAGTTACAGCAGCAGGTATGAAAATAACATTTTTGAAGAAGAGATTTGACAGCCTTTTTCAGTAGTCCTTTTTTAGATTAATCTTCTTAGTTGACAATGTTAACTAATTAAAAGTTTTTTTTAAAAATATAATTTTTTATACTATTCTTGATATTTTTCCGACGAAGGACTACAGCCCGAAACATCAGTTTTTTAAAATTCATTTTCACTACAGCTTGTAAAATTGTTTCTTCGATTTTTGAAAAATGGAAAAAGGAAAGAGCTCATATTTAGATATTGTATAAATGATTTCAACTACGACAAGATACCGACAATGTATGCTGTTCAGGAAATGTACATGACACATAAAAATACTAATTAAAACTGCAAAATAAGAATTCTGGTTATAATTAGCCATTTACACATTATCAAGTTCAGCTTTTTATGCTGAGATAAAAAATATTTCTTGATTTCAATTAAACTTCCAAATAAAAGGGGGTTCAGCTTATACAGAGGGTAAGACCCACTTTTTTTGGCCTTGAAGATAGAGGTCAGGGCGGGCGTGGTTGGCACAGTTGGTAAGACCTCTGCCTTCCAATCACAAGGTCCCCAGTTCGATCCCCAGCTCTGCCAAGGTTTGAACTGATTTGTGCCACTTTCTTTCCCGCCTAAGCCAACTCAGCTTTCCATCCCTCCGGGGT
>JANCMA020146213.1:0-14178 GCA_024336925.2 Zoanthus solanderi
ATGATAATGATAATGATAATGATAATGATAATGATAATGATAATGATAATGATAATGATAATAATAATAATAATAATAATCTCCGTACCCGTTCCCTCTGTGAAACCAGACGTAATTTTTCTCTGTTGTTCTCTTCTTGAATCGAATGCAAGACCTTTTCTCCCATTCCGCCATTGCTACCAAAGTTGCCCTCACCGCTCGATCCATATTGACTGGTTTAGCGAAGAAACATTTTAAAGTATTAGGATTAGATACTTTTTTTTGAAGCGACTACATTTAAAGAACGAAATATTTTCATTGAAAACAATGATTTGGCATTAGAACTGTTTCAAAAAAATGTTCTATCAATTTCCCGGCGGGTTTGAAAATTTCGCCAGTAAATGAACAAGTGAGTTTCCATCATTTTCAAATAAAATTTTGAACATAATATTCCACATGCTTATTTTGATTTTGATTTTTTTTTTTTTTAAATTAACGATCAATACGATGTCGTGATGTAACCCGAAAAACGATCCACATATTTCAAATATTAGTTCATTATCTAGTTTATAAAATATTTTGGATAGTGCGCGCGTTTTGATTTGTCTACAAGTGTGTTTCCGTAGCGCTATGAAGCTCGAAAATGATCAGGATTAGCAATATGGTTGGCAGTCTCCAAGTTTTGAGATTTAACAGCTTTATAGAAATAAATTAAAGCATACATACGCATATCGTCTTTCTCTTTAAGAAGACGGAAAAAAATAATGTCATAAAAGAAATAAAACATCTTCTCCCTGCCTTCATAGCTTGGTGAAAACCTCGGCAATGTTTGTGAGAATTGCGTCTCGGTTTTTCACTGATCTGCTCTCGAATTTTCGCAAACCTTTGCCTCAGTTTTTTGCAGGCTTTGAAGGTAAAGTGTGAAGTGGTGAATGAGTGAATGGCTGTAACGCTGCCATTAATTAAAAACGTCGCGCACGCGATCTTTTGGCCTGACGTATTGCAGTTTTCTAACCGTGTGCGGCGATCTGCAAAAAATGACAGTATATACCGTAAGTCATTACGTACCAACGCTACAGTCGAACTCGTACGGAATGACGCCATTAGGCCACAAAATCTTGTCGTTACTTGTTGCAGCCTCGCCAATCAATGGCTTCTGTTTATCATCCGCATCCAGTATGCCATCTTTTAGACGTCGTTGTTTTAGATTCAGCTTTATGTCTCCTTCAAAAAACTTCTTAAATTCCACGGGATGAGGACTTTGATACGTATCTTGAGCTGGAAAGAAAAAGATAATGTTACACATCAAACAATAACATATTACCTGAGGTAACACTGAGGAAAATGAATATATAACTACAAGATTTTTTAATAAGAACAAACTTAATAAGAACACCTTGGGTGAGATTAAAAACAATAATTAAAAACAAACTAAGAACAATCACCAGGCAGAAATTTTTATCAGACAAATTTAAGAATTTTATTTAATTCTCGGACACAGATTGATATGCACATGTCAGTTCATAATAACATTTCTAACTGCTTTTTTTCATTTTTAAAAGCAGCCGAAAATGGTAACAAAAACTTGAATGCTCCTACGCGTTGTATAATATACGATACTGTATGATAAAATATTTTGTTTGGAATCTGTTCAGTTTTACAACAATATCTTCGGGTATAACTACTCCGTTACGGCAAATTTAGAATTGTTTGGCAATATCGGAAATTAAAAACAATTTAAAAACAATTTGAGGCTGAAATTGCCAAAAAGTTAAGAACAGCCCATCCTCAGCCGAAAGTTTCAGTCTAGTTCTAATAAAACAAAAAGCTTGTAGGTGATACTATGTGATTATGCTATACATTTTAATGACGTACTTAAATTTATCAAAGACCGGACTCGTAAAGTGTTTTATAGCTAACTTTGTAAAATTTTAAAATGTCAGTACTAAAGAAAATAATTTTTATAGCTGAAGGCAATTACGTGTGAGCATCCATTCTTCTTAGGAGTCAACAAAAATTATGTCATACAACTTTTTATATTAATTCTCGTATGTGCAGATTAGTTAGTTATTGAATTGTATGAAGAACACACAAAATATTACGGACTTTACAGTTTTAGGGCTTACCTTTTTTGGGGTTAACGTTTAAAATATGTTCAAACGGGCCGGGAATTTTCGGTGGTTCATCAGAGCTCCCAAAAGTTGAAAACACACCAACCAGCAAGAACAAAACAGCCCTCATATTTCCTTCTTTATAGCCTCAATAAAAATATCTAAAAAAGATTATTAGACTGTTCAGTATATACAAAATCAAAGGAAACCTGTTCAATTTTTGTCAAAATCTTGAGCTTAAAGATTGTTATTCTAGTTTAACTTAAGTAGTCTTGAAACAATGCAACAAGATAAACTCATAAACTGCAATTTAGGAAGATGAAAAGTATCCACTTTATTCCAGCCAAATTAAAAGTCGACAACGTTATTAAGTTTAGTAATATCTCCGAGTTCCTAAACCCTTTACAAACGATAAAAATTGTTCCTTTTCTCGAAGAATACAAAGAATTGCAAAAAGCGTAAAATCAGTTATATTTGAAAAATCTTACCTTTGCCTGGCTTACAGTATTTCTTTTCTTGTATCAGTCTACGATGTGTTTCTTCTGTGTTTCCAAACGACAAGATGCCAAATCCCTTGAAACTGCCCATATTTATATAAGCCGAAACGCTGGAGATTGAAAACGTTTTGAATTCGCTAACTAACCATAAAGAAAAGGAAGGATATATTAAAGCTAATTAAAACAAATAATCGGACCCCACAAATCTGAAGGAATCGAATATATAGGTTACTTCACGGTCTGGACAAAAACCGCAATGCGTGTTTCCGTTAATTTGAGCTTCGTACGGGAAACTTTTAAACAAATGCATTGATACGGCGATTCGTTACCATTTTAGGCAAAGCTCATTGTAAATGTGTTTTATGGTTTTTCTAAAGAATTAATAGATACACTTTCATCAAGTTGTAGATCAATATATGAAGGCTTATATGAATCTTGCTGTGCAGTTATAAAATGTTCACAAATACTTCTTAGACAGTCTTTAAAAACCTTTTTTTTTTTGTTCAGTGACCAAACTTACTTATTTGATGAGAATAAGAAAAATTTCAAGATTTCTTAGTGTTAATAGTTTTAATCCTAATCAAAGATTTGACGTAACTTTTTTCAAAACAAATAAACATCTATTTTACATTTCCTTCTATGAAAATAAACGTATACAATCTGATAATTTTCTCTCCCACGACTGAGAACTGACGAACAAAAATTACCCATTGGTAACTATTTCGGCAGTCCCTTGCCGGGTACTCAATTTTCTTTCAGCACGTGTTTAACTTTTTGTGTAGTAGCTGAAGAGAATTAAGACTTTCCGTAACGCAATGGAATGTTGTGCACACAGTTAAGATTAGGTATCCTGCTGATGAACAATTGCTGTTTTACTATTTATTTTCAGTAACACAAAAATTATGTGTTTTTTGTCTGTTCATATATCAATTTACATGAAAAAGAATGGTTGCGTAAAAATGCCAAAAGGTTTTTTGCTAAATCGTGACATGGGAAAGCATCAGTCAACCGCGATAATACAATAAAACCCTTGTAAACGGCTAAATTGAAATATTAATTTCCGCATTATGTTGGAATCGTTAAGTTTGAGGTTACACGTGCGGCATAAACACATAAACGAGATGTAGTTTGGTTGAGAGAGAGCAAGCACGCGTTGGTCAATATACGACTTAATCACTGCACTCCAACAATCTTTTCCCGCTTGTATTTGATATCAAAAACATATTCAGCAATATCATCGCGGCCGGGAGCTGATGACTTGATATAAGTTTCATTTTAGTCGAAAGAAAGTTTTCTTTAAACTCGGCGACAATCAAAGAACTGTGCTTCGGCAACAAACAACATGATAAAATCAAAAATCAAGTTTTTAACCTTAAAAGTATTAGTATTGCAAGGAGCTCCTAAGTAGGAGCGAGCATATTCCATACTAGACCTATGTCACGGCGTTTTCATGGTCTGGTTTATTTTTAGATAGCTATTCGCGGGAGATCTCAAGTGAAGTTCCGGTCCTCCGAAAGACAATAAAGGACTTAAAATCGCACTACCATGTTCGATTTCCAACTCATCCTCTCTTACACTGTCTTCTGAACTACTAGGGACTTCAAAAAAAAACAATTAAAAAAAAAAAAATCTTCATCTGAAACGACACTTAAATTACTGGAGGAATCAAACAATTCATCCTCACTGCTGTACGCCACTTTGGTTTCGCTTTGATGGTATCTAGTACAAACTTTCGGTGACGTCAATGGTTAAATATGGACGTATGTGACTGGTCTGAATTAGCGGAAACTGTGAACTAGAGATGATTCCATTTGGTCACAAAAACCCCTAGTCTTTACGCACAGTTTTTTTTTTTACTTTCAGCAAGTTTTAGTTGTCATTTTAGCAGCGGAAGAGAGTTTTAAGAGTTTCCGGAAATGCAAGGAAAGGCTAGGGTGGGATGAAACGTTATTAGTCACACAATATTATCACCGTAAATGGCATGCTGTGTCGGTGTTTCTCCAGAAACAGTTTAACAAATAGTTAACTTTTACACCATAGTGGAAAGAATAGCTAAGTTTTACACCAAGTGAATGAATTCACTCCGACGAAGGACTACAGTCCGAAACGTCAGTTTTAAATTTTAAATTTTATAATATATTTAAAGAAAGTGTCACGTTGAAAGGAAACGATGCCAAGGTTTTCCGTAACGTAAGATGTGACGTTAGTTGTCACACAAAATCAGTCACCGCCTCTCAATTGTTACTGTAATTCCTTTTTTTGTTTTGAACGGTGAATTTCTGCGGTCAATAAAATTCACGTGCGCGGTAGAGGCAACGCGTGCAGACACACATACGTGGACAATGGCCATTTCTGCATCGTATCATGTTTAAAACTTCGAATGATTATTCTCTATATTTAATTATTCCTCCAGGCGGCCAAAGTCGGAGAGGAACTTGAATGTTTAAGATTTTTAGATACTGTGACAGTCACATAAACAAGAATGATTGTGTTTTAAAGTTTGCCAAATCTATGACTTGATAAAGAGCTGTTACATGACAAATGGCAAACATTACAAATAATTTAGAAAGCATACATCCAGCGAGATGATTTTTTAACTATGCAGAGAAATATTCGTAAACCAGGGTCGGCCAGGGTTTTTGGTTATACGGTATTTCTGGGTATTTAATATTAGGTAGACGGTATATAAAGGATATTACACGGTGGCGCGAATATATGAAGTTTATCTTCGAGTGGAAAAAATATTTCACAAGTGAGTGCAGCGAACGAGTGAAATATTTTTTCCACTCGAAAATAAACTTCATATGTTCAAGCCAACGTATAATTTCTTTTTGTTACATTGATATTAGTGTTTCGAAAATTAAAAACAAAAACTAGACGAAAAACAAGGGAATGACGTCAGCGATATCTTCACTATAAAAAATATGTCACTGGTATCCCGGATGTAGTTTCATATGAAATCTACGAGTGGCGTATTTTACAGTAAAACATTTATATTTATTTAATAATCAGTCGGGGAATTTAATATTAGGTATACGGTACTTTAATGCTAAAAATTGAGTTTTAAGTATTACAGTTTTCTTGAATTTTGGTATAAAGTGTATCATGTTTTTTCATATTTTGGTATTTTTACAAGAATTTTGATTTTTTGGGGTATATTGGATGTTTCTTTTTTGGTATATTGGTGTTCCACTACACCACCCCTTCCCCCTTCCCCCCCTTCCCTCCCATCCCTGGCCGACCCTGGTAAAAGTTAAGCAGAAATATGAATCTCTGGCTTATTTTGGAAGGCGCGAAATTTGTGGTTTCCAGCAGCGTTCAATCATTAACATGTAAACGAGTTGCAGTTTGGTTGAAAGCAAGAAAACACAGGGTGCAATACACGAATGAATATCAAGGGCGTGCGGTTTACCAATGCTCTCCATCAAACGATTACCGCTTGCACTTGATACCAATATACATGAACCGTTAATTGTTTCGGTTTTACAGACTTCAACACCTTTTGCATTTGAAACACCAACTGGGAGAAAAAGGCAAACCTTTCCCTTTTTTAAACACGTACCTTAGCTGATACGTCAAAAGTTTGTTACCACATAGGATACTGGTCATCATTAAATATTCTAATCATACCGGACTTTCGTGGCCCAAGGCCAAGGTGGTATAATTTGTTAAAAATGAATAAAATGTTTTAAAATTTTCTTTCTTCATGCAAGGGTTTGCGTCAAAACTCTCAAATGCTAGAATATTTAATTATTTATGTAACGATGGATAAATAGTTTTCATTTGTATTACTTGAAAATCCTTACTAACTCAAAATTAAATGTTTTAAGTCCCCTAAATAGCTTTAGCAACTGATTGGCAGTACCTGCAAGTTTGTCAAGCGTGTAAAAACTTATAATCAGATTATTATTAATCGTGTTAGGGGAACCATAGGTTTTTCAATCGTTAATCATTCGGCGGGGCAAATTAAGATTCTAAGAGGAAAAACATCAGGTATTTTATCCTTTTATTCTAGCAATTCAAAAGTTAAAGAGGCTCAATACCTTGAAGTATTATAGCTCGTTGTTGGAGTAACTGAAAACTTCGAATAGTCTGACAGCTTAGACTTATCTTTCTTCGAAATATAAACACTTTTTTTTTACAAGAATCGTTACCCCGAGCCCCGCAATTCTTAAAATTTTGACATTTCGAGCCTTATAATTTTTAAATAACTCTTAAATAATATGTTGAAGAATTGAATAGCTTACTGGAAATATTCAAATGAAACATAGACGTTTCGGCCATAAACCATGGACTTCATCAGCTAATGCTGAAGGTCACGTGACCCGGATGGATTACGTGACAGGCGACGAGGAAAGCGCCTCAGTCCTCATTCTGCGGGGAAAATATGATCTGCAAGCGAAGAATGAAAGAAAAATATTCTATCATTTTTGCCACTTTTGATCTATCAAAGCATACTTAAGGTTTGCATAGAAACTAGCTTTAAAGAAAGGGTGGAGAGGCATTTTTATTTTAATTTGTTAAGTTGTTCAATTTTCTATCTTAAAAAGTTTGCAGATCCTTATTTTCTTTAACGTAGAGGCAGCATCTGTTTGGCTGAATGGAACTGGTTACATTGCGAAGAATGAGGGAAAAGGAAATTCATACCTCAACGACAACTTATCGTTCCGTTTTAACACAAGTGCAGCACATGGAATAATCATGCATACATTAACCGGTAATAGCGACATTTTCATTCTGGAGCTGTTCAATGGAACCTTAGTGATGCGGATTAATCTCGGAGGAGGTAACTCTCTTACCCGTAAATTTATCTTATTAAGGAAGTACTTTGTTCAGTTACCAGTGAAAACTAGCAATAAAATTGATATACACATTTCTACATCATGGCACCACTTGCAGCGATTGGCGGGATTTGACTTGAGTGTCACAAACTGCGATAATATGTCTCGCTGATTGCAACGAATAGTGTGATGAATCACCAGTGTTTAGCTTACAATCATAGAGAAAGGCAACTAAGTTCACCACAGTTCGGCGAGATTACCAGCTAATTCGTCTAGTGTGCCCTTCCGGTTCGTTGTAACGAATAGCTAAGAAGTCGTAACAATGAAATGTTGTTTAACAACAAAAAGGGAAAAAAATCTTTGTCCGCCCTCTAACATTAGTGGCGAAAGTTGCTTGCGAAATGTGCACGCGATAAAGTTTGAAGCGCTCGGTGAAAAAAAAAACGCCTGAATTGTTCCGCTTTGAGTGCTTTAAAATAGTTTTTAAGACGGGTTATTCAAGACACAACTTTCATATATAAATCAAACTTGAATCCGGTTCTTATAATATGAAATAGACCATTAACAACCTTTCTTGTCTCATACAGGAAAATTTGACCTTAAAGCTGGGGATGCAACTTTGAATGATGGCAACTGGCATTCTGTACTGCTTGAACGCAAACGCCATCGAGTCACCTTCAAAGTAGATGGCATGCGCAAAAGGTTCAAGCTGAAAGCCAATACTACTGACGGAAAGAAATACACCGAATTGAATTTTTCCCCAAAGGACTCAGCAGCTGTATATTTTGGCGGTATTCCAAGGGCAAATCTTTCAAATGTATCTCTGGCGAAGAGGAATTTTTCTGGCATTTTGCAACAGCTTGTATTCAGAGACGAAGATGTTCTACAGAAAGCGTTAAATAACAGGCGACTGAGCGAGCACGTTGGCGACATTACTAGCTATGGAAACGTTCTGAATGCTTCCGAGTTTATCAACTCCGAGGAATTTGAGGGTTCTGGAAACTGTTCCAATACGGATGACGAAGACGACTGCATAACGACAACAGCTATTGACGAGAGTGAGTTTAATTAGAATGTTTAAAAACGGGCCATACCTGTAAGATGAAGTTTTACTTGTATTCTATGAGTCTAATGAGATACCAATCACGAGGTAGGGAGTTACATGAGATAGCGTTGAGTAACCGAGCGATCAAATTTCAAAGTGCGAGTGGTTGCAGCAAAACAGCAGGGTAGGGATATGAGACACTGAAGTGCGGAGCTCAACATGTATAGAATCAAATAGCACAATCCTGATAAAAGTCAAACTTCACCTCATAGGTTAGGCTAGTTTTTTTAAATATTATTTCGACACCAATCCTTCTTGGTAGAGAGACACATGAAACTTGAAAGCTCTGCAAATACGAGCAGAGGAAAATGAGTTAACTTTGGTAGTGTATAATAGTACTGATAATAATCAAGGTATAATAGTACAATAGCTTGTTACACTGGTAAGACATTGTAGTGTAATAACATTGATAACTGTCAAGTTATATATACTGCATAGTGCAGGCTTTAGTATCAATATAGTGTCAATATCATGGAGTTGTTGTTCATATGAATAAACAACAATACAATGCATGCAAGCATCACTGATTCTGCTTCAGAGCAGAATGAAAAAATAGTTTGGTTTTTTTTTATGCATCAATGTTGGTCAACAAATGTTGGCTATAATTAGTTTTGGTCTCTATGCGTTTATGATAAAACTTCTCAAAGAGATATTGTGCTGCTTGGTAGCAGAGGTTGACGCAACTCTAGTACTGTGCCCTTTAAAGACATTACTATCAATTTTTCAATTCCTGTGTGAGCATCAACCATCTGGAGATGGTGTCAGTGGAAACAGGTTTCCGAGGCTTTTGAAAACTCACAAGTCATTGGTTGCTGTCAGGTGTATAAGCTGCTGATACGGTCTATTGCTGATGTTGGTCAACTGAGATTGCAGGTCATCTCCGAAAAATAGTCTAGCTACTGGGACATGAAACCCGCACAGCCCCATACAGTCTCTGTTACATATTAGCTATCTTCTACACGCCTCGTGGCGCATAAGGCCTCCGCAGAATACTTCCACTTCTCTCTGTTGGCTGCAGTGGCTGTTGCCTCTTCCCATGACTGCCAACCTGTTTCTTTCCTCCTCTCTCTCTCTACTGTTCTTCGCCAGGTTGTTTTAGGTCTTCCTTTCTTCCTTTTCCTTTTGAGCGTTTCAGTGTTGCAGTCATTCTTTCTGTCTTGCCTTTAAATATGGCCAATCGTCTTCCATCTGCACCGCTTTACCTCCTTGCTTAAAGGCTTCATGCCTGTTTCCTCCAGTTTTAGCTCTCGATTCGTGACGTGATTTTCCTTTCTACTTTAAGGATTCTCCATAGACACAGTCTCTGTTGGCATGGGCAGTTGAATCAGTATTCATGGTAATAATTGCCTTGATAATTTGTTGGATTTTTATAGGACAATCAGTTGACTTTGTCAAAATAGCATTTCTATGTAATATACTTTTTGAGTACTATTGACTCGAAGATCGTGTTGCCTCGCCGAACGGCCTAGTTTAGCCCAAATTGACGGTTTACACAGAGTATCAGTATAAAGTTGTCTACATTTGTCGGGCATCAATTGTTTGTCCAGTTTTTCCTTCGTTTCAGAAAGTTTCTCTGACAAGCGCTTGTTCACAGGATCATCAGCGAGTTTTTCACTGCTAGTCACTGTGTTATCTTGCGTTTCATGAAGTCGCTTCAGTGAAGTTTCTACTGCAAATTGAATTTACCATCATTGTGATTGCGGTATTTACAGATTTTGTGACCTATTTCAGGTCATCTTCTTCTGGTTACGGATCTTTATCTTGCAGTTTTTTGTCCTCAGTATCGAGTGAAATTTCGTGTTTGGGATGTAGTTTCTTTCTTCTATCATTTTCCACGGAAAAAAGATCAGCGACCAAAGGTTCAGCAACTGGAAACTCAACTGATCGCTCGGTTACTCAATGCTATCTTAGTAGCTCTCTATCGGGTAGGACTGGTGTCGAAATAGAATGCTCAATTTTTACCGTACAAGTAATTAAAAAATGTTTAGAGGAAGATACAACCATTAACGAGCGTGTTATAACTTATTCAAAATGGAGGCTGTTTAATTTTTTTTTTTGTTTACATTAAAATTATTAGCCTCATTTGCCTTGTTAGAGGTAAGATATTCATTTGTTATTTTGCCCAAGAACCAGGTGAGTGAGGCAATTAAAAATTAAACATATAAAAAAAAGACTGAAATAGCCGCCATATAGCCGCGAATTTAAGGTCTAAAGCTTCAGGACGCACACCTCTCAACTTTTAAATATATTATGGAGTGAGATTAGGGGCAGAGTTGAGCCTGAAGGCGCGAGACGTCTAGGGCGGTCTGGGAGCGTACTCCCCCGGAAAATTTCAGAGCAGTCTCAGAACATATATTTAATTACTTATTAACCAATGCAAAGAATTTGTAGCATTTTTTTAGCATTTATAAGACCTCCACTGGTTGTTAAAATTTAAAGCTTTGCCAAAATTTAAAAGAATGCTCAGTGCGCGGGATTTGCACACAGTTGCGTGACAGCGTGAGAATGAAAGTGAACGCGAGCGTCTCACGGTTAACACGTGAGAGTTGAGAGGCCTGCCCGAGAACCATCAAATTCATCAGTTTGTAGGTTTGGAGTAATGACATGCTGTATTTTGGCTGGTTGAAGATCTTGCAGGTGCATGTGAAATTAATACAGTATAAAGAAATAAACCACACAATTTTTGTCAACGGTTGTTTTAACACAAGTAGTTAATCACCAATGCTTAATTCATTTAGTTTTAACACTGTACTAGTAATTCATTACAGTAATATAAATGTATAGTTAATAATTTGAAGTTAGTTATTGTTATACAATTTGTAATCTTAGTTGTTGTTTTATATGACAGCTGAAGAACCAACAACTGCAAAATCTACAAAAGCAACAAGATCAACCTTCCCCAAATTTCCTGGAACACTTTATCTTCCAACAGCTATTGACTACTCTATAAAAGCAAGGCCAGTTCATGCAGTGTCGGCTTGGGTCATAATTGCTATTGTGACTGCAGCCATTGTTGCCATTATGATCACAGTTTTTGTTGTTTATTACTGGAACAATAGATACTCGGGGTCCTTTAAGCCTAAAGGAGAAAACTCGTCTTCAGTCCCTAGTCCGGAGAGAGAAAACACACGAGGATATGAACAGCCTGCTTTCTATGTGTCTTCTAAAAAACAAGAAAAGAACCAACCATTTAACAATGTGTGAAATATGGGTTGTCAAACCACTGAAAAGTGCTAAAATACAGCGCTGATCCTGCGAAACGAAAATTCTTTTTGTGAAGAACAAAATTGTGACACCCTTTAAACTTGAAGTATATCGTCTTCTCTGGACAACCAAAGCAAGGGTCAAAACTCATTGAAGACCTAGCGCATTGATTTATGAAAACCCATCCTGTCTCAGTGGATTATTTCATTCTATTTCGCCTTGGATGTAGGCTCAGTTTTACGAAAATTGTTTTTGAATTCGAAGTACCCGCCGTTTGCATTAACGATGTTAGTACCAATAAAGCGAAGAAAAGACAAGCACTCATAAATAACTGGAGATCACATTTTGGATCACTAAAATAAAACATAGCTGCTGGTAATAACAAAAATTTGGTTAACGTAAAATGCGATGGCATGTACCGTTACACTGAAAACTGAAGAGCAGTAAAAACAGGATTCCAAACTCGTTTTATGGCCGTATGAAAGATTTAAAGACTTAAATTTACACAGCTAAATATGCAAGTTTTCTTCTCTTGGTAGAAGGAGACGTGCAACTTGGCTCATCTCTCGCCCTTTTCTTCCACAAAATTAAAAGAGCCAGCCCACAGAAGAGGTAAAACAGATTGAATTAAGTTGCCGAAAATAGACTTTTTTCACGATTTAGCATAATTAACCTTTTTTTTTTTGCATCCAAGTTGTCCGCCCAGTGCTATGTTTGTTAATATATCCTTTTGATTTTAAAACTACAGAACGAGGCATGGCGTGCATGCAAACCAACCTCGTTCCCAGGACTTCTCCCACAATAAGGGAGAAAAAGGCTATGGAGATCTACTGTAATTAAAGCGATTAGACGCTACAAGCATTTGAAGTGCGACAAAAGTAAAATTTGTCCGAGTTTTACAGTATGCATACTTTTCTTTAACGAGAAAAAAAAACGTAGTGTTCGGAAACTGTCGAAAAAGGTCGGGTTATATGAAATATCAATGTGTTTCTCAAAACTTACCTAAGCAACGTGAAAAGGGCAGAACTTTCTTTCGCTTCCATATTAGTTCAAAACATAATAAAAATAATTTAGGTTATAGAAAAGGTTTGCGATGCAGCAGGTTGTTGTACAATGCTGGATGTGTTACGATATACTTATTTATCGTTTTATTACAATTGCTCTTTTCCAGGCAGACTTTTGCAACTGACAAAAAGTATAGTTTTCAGTTAAGCTATCTCGTCCTTCAAAGCTTGTGAGAAAAAAACTATCAATAAATAATATTTGAAAAATAATAAAGCTATCGCAAAATATAAAAATTGTGCACTTTTGTAATCAGTCTTTTTCACAAGAAGTTTGTGCATAAAGCTGAAAGAATAATAATGACTGCTTTATCAGTGATTAGTGAAGTAATTTTTAATTAGTTTCTAAAACGTATGCGCAAGCTCGGATTATTCAATAAAATCTCCAACTATAGGAAGCGGAATGTCCCGAATTAGATTCCAGACCTTGCTGAATCTGGATCATTTCTGCAATAACTAGCCAATAACTAGCCACACCGGCCTTAGACAGTTGGGTCCAGTCAGATCTCTCCGGCAAATTTTTATCGGTGGAATTATGATCTCACTCACTTGTTAATAAAAAGTAGCCATCTTAGCTGGCGGTCTTGTGGTCAGGATAAAAAATTCGAAAACTCGGGTGCCATTTGGACAAGTGCAAAAAGAAACTGGGGAGAGGTACGTACTTTTGTTCTTCTCCCTAGTCTCCTTTAGCACTCGACCAACATGGTGCCCAGTTCCTAACTGGCTGACGAAACTGCCCGCAGGCTAATGAAAGAATGATTAAGAAACAGTATTGTGATCTGTCCTTAATCACAGGGAACATTTATCCTTAAAATAATATTGCAAACTGTATCACAGTCCTGCGCTCAAATGCCCTTAAAAATTAGAGAGGTGCATTGATTTCGCTTCTGGCTCCTATCGCTGTCCTTCAAAACCTTCCCATGTATGGTTAGCGTAACAGAACGCTACGAAAGCTTGTAGTCAATCAAGGGCGGATCGAGACCATGGCGAACGTGGCTCGAGCCACGGTCAGATGTTTCCCGCTTTGAAAAATTCTGGATCAAAACTTTAGAAAATAATGTCGTTTCCAGGGATTGGTTTTCAAACATTTTCCGGAGGGGCATACTCCCGGAACAACTTTAGGTTTTGGCTGGGGAAAAGAGCAGCTACAGTCAGATTTTCAGCTGGATCTGCCCCCGAAACTCGCTAACAAGAAATGCAGCCAAGGACGTAAAAATTTTGCAAGTGATGAAAAAAGGCAAGAAAACTAAATGAATTGGCTTTAAGCGTGAAAATTCAAGCGAGTAAGAGACTAAGCTGAAGCAAAAAAAAAAAAAAAAAAAAATGCGCCATTATTCTAATGCAAATTTTTGCCAGTTTCAGGTCTCTTTGGGGGCAAAATAGTGCCGCTCGGTCACATTTTGTCTTTTAATTCACAAGATTTGCAGTTTTTTCTTGCCG
>JANCMA020146316.1:0-14176 GCA_024336925.2 Zoanthus solanderi
TGACCTAGTTTAAAATATTTTGACCTAGTTTGAAATCATTTTAAACTAAAATTCATTTTGAACTACAACATATGCATAGTTTAGTAAAAATCAAAAAAGAAAAATTTTATGTTATAAGGCTTTATCAAATTGTAATAACAATTCATAAAATAATATTAACTTGGATTTTTGTTTTTAATACAGATCAATGTTTACTTACAATCGTTTGAAAACTGGCATTGTTCTTTTAGTTATAGGCATAATCTTATGTTACCATTATAGCTCATTACAAATATCAATAAAACACTTTTACAGATCAGATTTAAAACCATTTAAATTGACTTCTTCACTCGTAATTGAAAACATACTCTTATAACATTTCAATCGAATCTTAAAAAAAGTAAGCCTAGATAATTCCTTAATTCTTTTTTCATACAAGTGAAGCAATTTCATTCTTTTCATTAAATTGTAAGTAAGCAGAACAACTATTTCTATTTCAAACAAAAAAAGTATTTTCGAATAAGCAATTAAATGTAAATAAGCCTGAGCGAATTATGTGTATCTTCAGCTGACCATGATTCATTTAATGTTGAGAATAACAGCCATTTACATTAAGTTTGGAAGAGTGTGTACAAAAAATTATTAAAGTAGAAATTAATATTTTTAGACAAATTTTCTAAGACTTGGCATGTACGATATACTTCGAAGTGCTGACCAAAACTTAATTATTCAAAACTCTTTTACATAAAAACAAACAATCGACGTTGATTTTTTTAGTGAATTTTGAAACGGACTTCGAACAACAATCGTTACCCAAAATAAACAGTGAAACACGGAAGCAACACAACTAAAGGCAACTTACCGTGAATGTACTCAATGACTTCCTTCTCCAATCCATGACGAGTTAAAGTCATCAGGATTTCCGAAACACAGCTTCTCCATTCAATATTTCGTAAAGGACAGGAACATGAAATTGCTGTGAACAACAGCGACAGTTCGTCTGTATGAACAAGTTCACGAGCTGTGGCTGTGTGGTTACATAATTTAATTAAAACTTGACTATAGAGTTTCTGCACGATTGATATTTCTTCCCTAAGTTCTTCTGATGTTTTAGTCCCTCTAGCATGTTGCTGAGGTAATTCATAAAACAAATATAAACATTTCACCATATTCGACGGTAGACTTGCGGCAACCATACATTCTACAACCGGTCTTTCTCCGGCCGCTAAAATGTTAAGAGTATTCAAAAGATTCCATCCCGATGTCGTTTGCTCAACCGAATCCTCTCGTAGAAATTCCATTATGGCCTTACTGGCTGTCTCTTTGCTCCTGTTTGCGGCCCTCCGTTTGATTTCATTTGCCATCAGGCGCGAAACATGAGCTGCAAATTGACAAGCATCACCAAACCGTTCTGTTATGGTGCTGGGCTTTGCTTGGGAAAAAACCTTACAAAATAACGGCAACATTTGATAAAGCTTGATCTCTTGCTCCTTGATAGTAAGAGGTTCCGGAGAATGCAGAAGCTCCATGAAAAGCTTCCTTAGATGCATGAGACATAACGCATCGTCTTGGTTTGTTTGAGACACAACTTCTTCATTATTCCCTCTATCGCGTCCCCCGATGCCAATAACACGCCGCACAAGGTTCATTATTTACACAGAACCAAGAACAACGCTAGAATAAATACAGTCAGGACCAGCAATATCACTTCCCCCCTACATTTTCGATTCAAAACAAAGACTGCCGAGGAAATCGACATGAAACCTTATTTTTACAATTATCCGCGATTCCGTTTTCTACTTCCGACTTTGTCGAACTTCACGCATATATTACTTGCAAAGTCCGCTGTACAAAACTTCTGTTTGGCCGTTCTCGTTTGGCTTATTTTGTTAGTTTGTCATTTTTGTTGCAATATCTATTAAAGAAATTCGAAAAAAGTTATGTGGTCAAACTTTCAGAAACTTAACTAAGAGCTTGAAAGTTTACCATTCTATTAATATAACATTATTATCTAATTTTTTCATAACTTTTTTTTCCTAGCCTTAGTCTCCCACGCAGCTGATCATGAGTTGCACTCTGTTTTGATGAAAGTCATATTCTGTGGCAATTAAAATGAGTTCTTCATCGCCTCATCGAGTATTGATAGTTGGCGCTGGTCTTACCGGTGCTTTAACCGCCGCTCTTTTACGTCGGAAATTTAAGCAACAAATTGACATAACAATCTGGGAGAAATCGCGCGGGGCTGGCGGTAGAATGGCCACAAACCGAAGCAATACCGATGCACGGGCGATGGTTGACATTGGCGCTCAATACATCTCAGCAACGCCACAGTTTGCCAAATCACATGCGAGGTAGGTCCGTACATGTTAAAAAAACAATAGGTTGATATCGAGTAGTTGGCACAAAAACGATGTATCACAATATACTTTATTTTCAAAAGTCAAAAGATCAGGTTTTTCTAGGAGAAGCCGAAGACAATGTCTGAATAATTTATCACCTCAAACAGGGGATAAGTTGTATTTGACGTTAAGCATTTGTAGAGGGCTGGTGGCATTGTATAATTTGGCAATTCGTTTGAGCTTTGAGAAAATCCTTGCCGGAAAAGAATTTTCTTCACATATTTTAAGCATTCATGAAGGAAACGCCTATATATATATCACGGTACTTTTTACTTATGCACCTATCAATGTTATGCCCGAGGGGGGGTGTCGGGCATGGGGTGGGGATTTTGACATTTTGAAAAAAAAAGTTCAATTCCCCCACCTTCAGGCAAAATATTGTTGTCAAAATGCCTGGCCCCTGGGTGAGTACATGATTATAATTCATCAGAGATCAGGGGGATGTTGCATGAAAATTCTTATCCAGCTTATAAAATCCTAACAAAAATAATAAAGCAGATCACTCAGTGGATAACTTTATTGAATTGTAGTAAAAATAATCCAATAGTCATTCGAAAGAACAATTACAAATGGTTTATTCTTTCCTGGACGCCTATTCTGTTTGGAGAAACAATTTAATTAATAAATGACTTTTTGAAAGTACTAAAAGGATGTCATGTTAAAAGTGAAATTTATCTTTTTAGATTCGACTTCTATCTTGAACAAATGGTTTCTGGGCAATTTCCAATATGGCGGCTTTTTCCCCAGGCTCTTTCGTAAAGGAGGCAGACGCGTCAAAAGTCCCAACCCTGATTAGATCAGAAAGCAGGTTAAAGATAATGCCGGCCATTAGATAATTCGGCATAATTTCTGTACTGGCACATACTTATTTATGCATGCAGCTCCATTGTAAGGTTGAGACAATACGTTTGCACCCGTGAAATCACTGAATTGTTTAGCGTCAAGTATTCTTACTCGTGGAACAATCAGTAATATTTAAATATTGCAATACTATTAATCGACCTGTTATTACTGATTGATCAGTAAACAGAAAACTGATTCTATGTAAACTTTACACTGAAGAAAAGGAGGGTAAAATTTGCTGAATGGGGAACATGACTAAGAGGATGTCTCAAAATTTCGACACTTTTCCCTATATGAATAACCCACGAAAAGGGGGGAGGGGGTAAGGAGGAATTTCAAAAAATATTATAGCAGAAGTGTTGATTTTTGTGTCAGTGTCTTGTGAGACTTTGAAATAAC
Organism: Zoanthus solanderi; assembly: GCA_024336925.2. Lineage (NCBI taxonomy): Eukaryota > Metazoa > Cnidaria > Anthozoa > Zoantharia > Zoanthidae > Zoanthus > Zoanthus solanderi. The sequence continues at coordinate 3,621 of JANCMA020146316.1, forward strand.
GAGTGGTCGCATGGTTCAAACTTTTCTCCAAGAGAATGAATAGCTGTTGAGATATATAAAAAATGCCTGTGCAATTAGATATTTTCGGCCATGTTGTCAAACATTTGAGAAGTGATTGTGTGTCTATCAGAATCCTAGGAGTGATTACAAACAATGTGTTGAAGCTTTCTACCACTACGCCAAGGATAGTGCAAAAAAACCAACAGTGCAAAAGGTATTATAAGAAAGCACATTGTTGTTGCCAGATTCAATCAAATGAGCTGTAAAGTTTAGTTGATGTCTGAGGCAGATCTGGTCTCTCATAATAGAATTGTGCATGGTACTGCTACCATAAAGAATAGTAAACACTTGGGTTCTCGGATATGCCTCCACAAATGTACTTACAATGAATGGGTGTGGAAAGGTTTACTGGACACATTATCAACTTTGGAATCACAAAACCAAAGTAGGTCATACTTAACCAAGGTTCAAAAAGAAGTATTAAAGAGTAACCTTTTGTGAAAAACATCTATTGCTTAAACTTTAACAACTAACATAAAAAGATGAATTCTGCCCTGACCATTAATTAATGCTTTGCTGCATTAATGTTAATATTGTTGTTCATAATTTTATTATTGTTAATATTACATTGTAACTGAAACACCATTAAAATGTGAAAAAATATAACGTTGTCAAATGAGCTTTAATATATGTTTCAAAAATCAACACTTCTAACGTCACAGCCATTTTTTATTTGAGGGGAGGGGGATAACAATTTTTTGTTGGTTATTCATATAGGGAAAAATTTTGAAATTTTGAGACATCTTCTAAAGAAATCTAAGTCATTGGACAAATGCATATTTTTTATTGTACTTTTCTGTAATCATGGCCATAAGCACTTTGAGTAATTTTAGGATTAAAGTTAATGTTAGGATTAATAAGGTTTAGAGATAGATAGGGTTAGGGTTTAGGCTTGGACATACTTCCACTGACCTAGTATACTGTTTTTTCACTTTGCATTCTGCAAATTAGATCCACCACTAAAGATATTTTTCTGAGAATTATTTCTGATGCTATTTGATTATTTCTAAAAATAAATTTTAAAGATTTCAAAGTTGTAGCTCTAACATTCCCTCTCTGACAGCTTTGATCCTTCTTAGAGAAAAGTTGCATGCCCTCTCATCTCACATTTAAAAATATAATTGAATAGTTTTCATAAAATATAGTGGGTATGAAAATATTTACTAAATTATGGTATTCATGAATATTATAAATTGCCGTTTTCATGAAAACTGTGCAAAAACTTTATTTTATGATGTGAGGTTCAATTTTTAAGTATAATATAAATTATATATCTAGTGTTAAACTTCTGTTACAAGATGATATTGTCTGAGTTGAAAGGTCTAATAAACTGATGTCCTTTACTGTAGTTCATTAACCAATAAGTTACTAGGCACTCTCATTATATTCAATTTAGCACTAAAGGATTAGGTGGTTGATACAGTTGGTAAAATCTGTGACCTTCAACCACAAGGTCTCGGCATGACTCAAGACTAGTACAACTATTTTCCAGAAACTAGTCAAACTTTTGAAAGGAAAATTAATTCAGTGCAGGTGATGTTATTTTTTACAGTTTTTTGTTACCTAATCTTTCTTTGTAATTTAGAATGGCTCTTCTAGCCTTCTTTTTGCTTATATATATTTATACAAAATTGTCCTTTTCTCTCCCTCTTTGACTAGTTTTGTCATCCATGCTGGTACCAGTGCTTCAGTTTTTTTAAATTAATTCACTATTGTCTATTGTGCACTAGTATCATTTTATGTACCATTCTTCAAATTAGCTAGGTCCACCCCTCCTGGGTTTATTGTATTTGCGGTTGCTGTAATTTGCAGAGTGCTGAATGCTGAACACGACTACAGTTTACTGGGTCACCAGCAGTACATCTACAAGGATAAAGCCTAACTCTATAGCTAGTCATAAGCCTTACCATAACCATAAAATTACTGAATAAGAACAAATGGAAAGTTTTTATGGTCGCGATTACAGAACAGTTGGCAATAAACATTTTTTCACTGACCTAGTATACTACAGTCACGATCTGTATTCTGCATTCTCCAACATACACCCACCCCAGTATTTGCCTATTTGCACATCGAGGTCTTGGGAAATAAAAATAGACCTAAAAAATCAACATCAACTTATATACAGGCAAAGATTGTGGCTCTACAAATAGTTAATTTTTACACCATAGTGAAAAGAATTTTAAAACTGATGTTCAGATTGTGGCTGATTAGCTGGAAGATTGTGATATCTATCACTATGATGATGGACAACTGAAGAGCAGTGGAAGGAAGTCTTTTGCAAAAGTGATGATGAAGACTTCCTTGACATTTAAGCTAAGAAAAGAAACATCTCCAATAGGAACCACTAAACAAAAGAAAAGGAATGAACAAATACCATCCCAAATACCACATAGTTAAAGTAACGATTTATAACTATTTGAATGTTTTTTGTTTAAATGACATATACCTTTAAAATGTCTTAAAAAGTGCCAGTTTTGGCTTGAAAAATGAGGGTGGATTATACATGGGGCAAATATGGTAACCCCAGGTAATACAGAGATTTGAAATTTTTTCACTACAGCTGACTCAGGTCGTCATCCTTCCAAGGACAGAAAATAATAAGAGTACTAGTTTCTACTTGGAGCTATCCTGCAATGCATTAGTGTCCCATCCAGGGGGGTCAAAGACTGTCATCTGCTTTGAAAAACTATACAGAAACTGGAGATAAGCACCCATTCAAATGACACACTTGGCTCGAAATTAGGTTTTGCTAGTTTAGTAGCTATAAACAAATATTAAGAAAGAATTGTACATTAATTTTAAAAACAACATTTCAAATTAAAGATCAAAGTATTTAATTTTGTATTTTTAATTATTGTCAAATTACTACTGCAGCTTCTATGAGGAACTTCTGTCCAGTTCTGTACTTGCTCCGTTTGATGGACTTATCGAGGGAGAGGTTAAGAAAAGTGATGGAATCCAGCATTTTGTTTCTCCAAAAGGTTTCAGCTCTGTGGTGAAATTCTTTCTACAAGAAGCTGGTAATAATAACAAGAGACTAGCTAGTAATTAATTACTGTTTAGAGAATGGGCGAGCATGGTTGGTGCAGTTGTAAGATCTCTGCCTTCTAGCCACAAGGTCCCTAATTCGATCCTGGCTCTGCCGAGATTTGAATGATTGTGTGACCTTCTTTTTCGCCTAAGCTAACTTAGCTATCCATCCTTCCGGGGGGTAGGTTAATGAGTACCAGCATCTGCTGGGAGCTAACCTCCGATGGATTAGTGTCCACTCCAGGGGGAGTCAAAGACTGATGAATGATAAGAACACAACAAATTCAAGTACTGTGCAGTTTAGGAAGGTCATAGCTCAGTTATGTTTTTAAAAATGGTTTCGTTAAGAGTTTCCTTGTCCAGTGTTTTTATTTTTGGGTTTTATTAATCTTTTAATCTGTTTAAAAAAATATGAATTAAAGATATCGATGATGGTGCTTGGGCATCTTTCTGACGCCATGGTCGATCTAAATTTATTTTGACAATGGCATCACAAAGATGAAAAACATTGCAAACCTTTAAGATTTTCACTTATATTTTTTATAGGATAAAAAGTTAGAAAACATGAAATTTTATTTTATGCCCAGAATTGCTCCAAAACTATTGATTTTCATCGATTTATCAGATGCCAATGTGCGCTACAACACCCACTGTTGGGAACTGAACCTACATTGTGTGAGTGACTCTAAAGATGATATCTTGGCCACAGACGTGTCTTCAGACTGCTGGCAAGTAAAAGATCTCAAGGATACATGCTCCGTTTACCATTCTGTTATCATAACCATCCCTGTTCCTCAGCTGCTGAATCTACAAGGCTCAATTCAGTTTATTCTTGAAAACAAAAGGCCAGTCTTGGAAAAAATAAAATATTCTTCGCGGTATGCCGTGGCAATGTTCTTTGATCCTGGGGTGACCATTGATGTTCCATGGACAGCAAAATACATCACAGGAAATCCTTGTGTGCGTTTCATTGCTGTGGACAACAAAAGAAGGGGAGATAGTAAGTTTTTCTTCTAAAAAAGCTAATTTTTAATGCAGTTAAAACTCTAGGGCAAAATGTGTGATCTTTGTTATAACCAATAAAACAGCCAGAGGCAAAGCCAATAACCATTTGCATATTAATCTCGGGTTTAAATGTGTGATCTTTGTCGTAAGTAATGTGTAGAGTGGATGTTTTTAGTATTAGGCTATTGTCAAGAAAATCCACTTTAAACTATGTGATCATCCTTTGAAAACAGCGTCATTAGAGGAGCAAATATTCGGAGCATTAGCGTTTTTTCACAATGTGATTTTAGGGTTTATGTATAGGGAGATATGCTGTATGTGGAGGGAAAAAATGTGATTTTGCACTATATATCATCTATATTATTTTGTTATAGTGCACTGGGAATACTGTATGACGTCATGTCTGACTTGAACTTATGTGACTCAGAAATATGAAATACAATGCAGTTGGCCAATGATTTCATTCAATATCATAAATTACTAAAACTATAAGCATCGGGCAATATTTTTAATCAAAGGGCTGCTTGTGAGTCGCCTCATCCGTTGATTAGGTAATTTACCTAAATTTCATTTGGTGGAAGGGCCAGTTGAGAGGGTTGGTCGGGAAGAAGTGGTGAAAGCAATAAGGGAAATGAAAGTGGAAAAGGCTGCTGGACCCTCGGAAGTAAATGCTGAAATGATAACGGCGAGTGGGGAGATCAGGATTGGTGTGATGGAGCTGTGTGAGGGTATGTTAGATGGAAGAGGAATTCCGGATGACTGGGCGTTGAGTGTCGTGGTACCGATTTTCAAGAGGAAAGGGGATGCAATGAATTGCATGGCGTATAGGGGAGTGAAGTTGCTAGAGCATTCAATGAAGATAGTAGAAAAGGTGCTAGGGGGGAGATTGCGGCGTATGGTGAAAGTGGACGAGATGCAATTTGGTTTTATGCTATGCAAAGGAACGATAGATGCAGTGTTCATTCTGAGGAGGCTGCAACAGGAATACTTAGACAAGGAGAAGATGTTGTATATGTGCTTCGTTGACCTGGAGAAGGCATTTGACAGGGTCCCGAGGAAGGAATTGGAGTGGGCAATGAGGAAGAAAGGTATACCAGAGGTAATGGTGAGAGCAGTGATGAGTTTGTATAAAGGTGCAAAGACAAGTGTCAGAGTTGAACTAGAGTTGTCCGAGGGGTTTGAGGTGAAAGTTGGTGTGCACCAGGGTTCCGTGTTGTCGCCGTTGGTTTTTGCGATCGTGGTTGACGTGGTTACGGAGAATGTGAGAAATGGTTGATGAGTTAGGTGTTGTACGCGGATGACTTGGTTCTAACAAGTGAAATAATGGAGGGACTGAGGGAGAAGCTATGGAAATGGAAGGAGGCATTCGAGAGCAAGGGACTGAAGGTGAACCTCGGGAAGACAAAAATGGTAGTGAGTGGGGCAGAAGGTGAAGTGTATGTAAGTAAGGTAGATCCATGCGGTATTTGTGGGAAGTGAGTAATGGCAAATTCAGTGTTGTGTGTGAAATGCAGGAAATGGATCCATTGAAGATTTGCGAAAGTAAAGAGGATGACCCCGAGGTTGGGAATAGATTTTGTGTGTGGAAGATGCAAGCAAGTTGATGTTGGATTAGTAAAACCGGTGGAGGAGCTGAGTGAAGAGGTGGAAACAGTGAGAGGTTTCTGTTATTTGGGGGATAGGGTGAATGCAACTAGTGGTTGGGAGGCTTCTGTGACAGCAAGAGCAAGAATTGATTGGGTGAAGTTCAAGGAATGCGGGGAGTTTCTGAACTCAAAAGGTTCTCGCTTAAGACGAAAGGAATTGTTTTTCGGAGTTGTGTAAGATCTGCGATGTTATATGGGATTGAGACATGGTGTTTGAGGGAAAATGAAATGGCAATTTTAAGAAGGACCGAGAGAGCAATGGTGAGAGCAATGTGTGGTGCAAAACTGATGGAGAAAAAGAGGACAGAGGACCTAATGGAGATGTTGGGATAGAAGGAAGCAGTGGTTCAGATTGCAAAGGCGACTGGAGTGAGATGGTACGGTCATGTGTTGAGGAGGGATGATGGGCATGTTTTGAGAAAAGCGTTGGAGTTTGAAGTGAAGGGCAAAAGGAAGCGAGGTCGACCAAAGAAGACGTGGAAGACGCAAGTGGAGAAGGAGAGCAAGAGTGTTTGTTTGGAGCAGGAGGATGCCTTGAATAGAGCAAGATAGAGAGTGGGAGTTGGAGAGATTGCTGTTAGAGTGGGGTAAATCCAGCCACCCCCGTTTACAAGGATAAACCTGGATCAAAATTGGATGATGATGATGATGATGATGATGATGATGATGATGATGCAATACCGTGGTTCCATTTTTTCATTCAAGACTAATTTTACAAATTTCAATTTTTTTATTTTTGAAGGGGTAGAAATTCCAGGGACACACAATTTTTTTCTAGCTCTGTAATTTGCTTCTACCAATTCAAAAGGATTTGTCGCCCACGGGTCATTTAAAAACTGCCAAGATCCTGTTCCACAGTCGCGATGCTGACTCTGGTTCTGTTGCAGCGTCATTCCGATCTTCAAATGTTTGGTACCACTTCAAAACTACTGGCCTGTGAAACGAAGGTTCGAATGTGTACTTACCTCGATCTTGTTCGAGTTTACCGAATTAAGTCTTAGGTAGCAATATAGCTGGAAAATATTCTGTAATTCTAATTCGATTCCATAGCCAGAGTTTAAATTCATGAAATTTGGAAAAAAGAAGAATTTACTCACACCAAGCACAAATCCGCCATTTTTGATCGCCCAAGTCCTATAAGCCGTGCTATAACATCCGGACCGAGAGTGACATTTTAGCCCCCTCACAACATCTCATCCTGCGCTTCGTGCACGGATGAGATGAAAATGTGCCATTGAAATAGAGTTATTTGCAGTATAACGTACTCTTAAGGTCTTCCCGACATACTGTTAATAAACATTTTCCTTTTTTAGACACTAAAGATGTTGGTCCAACTATGTTAGTACATTCAAATGTTCCATTTGGCCTAAAATACCTGGAGACCACTCTGCCCGAGGTGGAGGAAGTCATTCTGAGTCACCTTAAGGAGGTGATGCCAAACCTACCGGAGCCTTCAAGCACAAAATGTCATCGATGGCGTTATTCCCAAGTATCAACCCCTGCAGAGCGGACATACGGCTGTATTTCCCTATGCAGTTCGCCCCTGTTGATCGCAGCTGGCGATGGTTTTGTCCAATCCAACTTTGATGGATGTGTGGAGTCGGCCCTCTCAGTTGTTGAGATATTTAGCAAATCTTGGAAATCTTAAAAATCTCCTAGATGCCGTTCCACCAACAGTGACAAGTTTTCGTTGTTTTTTTGCGTTGGTAATCAAAAGTAACTGAGCTCAACAACACATCTATACAAGTAGTCAAGAGATGAAGATTCTTAACATTACGTTATAAGTAAACCTGTTCACATAAGGCGAGTTATCTCAGGGGTAGAGCAATGCCTGTTTCGGGGGTAGGTCAATCGCAGTCTTCCGATTGATCTCGGTGGTAGAGCAATCCCAGTCTTTAGTTATCTCGGGTGTTGGTCAGTCCCAGTCTTCCAAGTTATCTTGGGGCTAGGTTAAACCCAGTTTTCTGAGTTATCCCGGAGGTAGGTCAATCCCAGTCTTCCAAGTTATCTCTTGGGTATAGCAGTTTCAGAGCACAAACAGTGTAGTTACGCAGCTGCTTGTATTTGCGATATAGATATTATTCAGGCCCAGAACGTCCTAGAAAACCCCTAGTATTTTCTAAGGGCCGTAGAAGTCCCTGGATAAACATTGCAGATTTTTAAATCTAGCCTTGGCAAAATTCTGGAAAACTTATTAATGAAAACACTAAAGTCACACATCTATGTTCTTGTTTGAAGACTGGGTTACTGTTCACGTCGTTTTTTTATATAAGTTGAAATAAATCAAGATTTCTGTTCCATTAGCTGGTAACAAAACACCGATACCAGCATCAATTGATAACATTGTTAATTTATAGAAATCGGCTTAATTATTTTTAAAAATTAAAGTGCTTTTTTAAATAATGCTCTCCAAAAATCCCTGGAAGACCAGGAGAATGGTTATAAAAAACTGGAATTTTGAAGTTCTAAAAGTGTTTGAACCCCGTCATCGTGATGCCACGCCACACTGTTGATCAGGTTCGATAATTAGGTATGATTCTGTTTTGTTATATAGATTACTAAAAATTTATACATATATGTATATATATATATATATGTTTTGTACATACTGCACTATTTATTTGAAATCTCATTTCAAAAATGTCACTATTAATAATAATAGGTTGTTTTTATAACAGAAAAAATATTATTTATATTAGTTACACCCCAAAAAAGCTTTAGAATTCGATGATCTACTAAAGAAACAATAAACTGATGTGCAAATTACTTACTGTTGTGAAATGCCAATCTTTACGTTGTTACTGGAATCAAATGGTCGAGAAAGCAGTAACATAACAGTAACATAGTTCAGATCACGTGGTAAAGGTATTTCTTACAACGGAAAAAAAAAACATGTGCGTATATCATTAAAACAACTAGGACGCTCTTCTTTACAATTCTAAAACGTGCATGGGACTTATTGTTAAAATTAGAGGTTGAGAGTTTTCTTATTGTTTTCCTTTGATCAATTTCTATCTTGCTTTTTCACTTTCCGTCTAGTATCTTAATTGTATATCTTTATATATTTCATTTGTGCTGTTTGTCTTTAGAAAATAATCAAAGGGAAGTGTGAATGAGTTGTGAATACATTAAACTTGAATTATTCACATATTCATAATTTCATTTCATTGCATAATTTCATTTCATTTCATTTCATTGCAAATCTCTTTTTTTGTTTGTCTTCAGTATTTTTTTTGACATTACTCACCTCTTTCCTTGAGTCTATTAAAGATTCTAGTGATACATCAAAAACTACATGCTTCATAAAGCCGGAGATTTATTTAATAAATTTTTTACAACATAAGCCATTCAGTGGCTTTCAGATTGTTTGCTTGCCACCAAAGAATATCTGTTGAAAAAGAATTTTAACGTCAATCAAATATCCAATTTAACTGTGAACATTGTGTTTTATGTTTAACAGCGTACATTCGTTGCCGAAAACAATCTTAAAAAGGAAGGAAATCTAAAACGAAAGGACTAAAGCCCAAAAGTCTCATACCTTTTGCGTCATTTATCTTGAATAGGGAATAACACTTTGTTTTAGTCATTTAGATGCTGGTGTAGTAAAGATCTTCGGTGACGTAGAGGAAACTTCGTTTTCAAGTTCAGAAATAAAACATTTTCTCCCTGCATTCGTAGCCTGGTGAAAACTGAGACAAACGTTTGGGAGAATTGAAGAGCATATCAATGAAAACACAAGACTCGAGGGTTTTTTTAGCTGCTCGAGAATTCTCGCAAACTTTTCCAGGTTTTCACCACGCTAAGAAAGCACGGAGAAAATGTTTTATTTCTTCATAAAATGATTTTTTATCAATTTTTTTAGCAGCCATTCAGTGCTTTTCAGGATGTTTGCTTGGCCATGGGCAAGGCCAAGGAATATCAGTTAAAAAAAAATACGTCAACAGAACGAGTTGTTGAACGATGTTTTGAGGAGCGTACTTTCGTTGCCGAAAACAATTTAAGAAAAGTAGGTAAAACCTAAAAGAACATTAACACTAAATGTAAAACGAAGCAGGTGCTTTGCAATGCAGAGTCTCGTGATTCTTGCATCATCTTTCTTGAGTAGTATGACTATATGAAAGAGAGTTAGGGTTATGTGTAGCAGACTTAATAGAAAACGAAATTAACAATTTTTATCAATGAAATAAACTTTTACAACCAAACGGAAAATATAACTCATTTTAAACTATGTTATCATCGAAAGCTAAAAACTTGGCAAAATATCGATTAGATTTAGTTAATCAATTCTGTCCTTATGTTTGGCAAAACACGCAATTTTCAAATATTTTTTATCCATATAGATAGATAGATACTTTATTAAAATACTATTACAGCCAAATGGCTGGATTACGGACTTTTTACAAAAATTGGGGTTAAAATACACTTTAAAAAACATTAAAATAGAATAAAATTTTGGAAATATCTAAAAACATTAAAATCTAAACATTTTGCCGGCATTTGCAATAAAACAAAAACTAGATTGGAGCGTTTGGTAATGCGAATTTGCGCAGGCGTGCATTTCCGACTGTTTTTCTATCTTAGATCAGGCCGCAAACATCTCGCAGCTCACAATTAAAGAGGCTATTCATGAAACGGATAAGGCCTCCCACGTTTACAAACATGTAATGTCTTGTGAAGGTGGTCGTCAGAAATGCACGCCTGACTGTTTTTCTATCTTAGATCAGGAGAGTTGCTAAACTCAAAAAGGTTCTCGCTGCATATGAAAGGAATGATTTATCGGAGTTGTGTGAGATCAGCGATGTTATATGGGAG
>JANCMA020146420.1:0-14175 GCA_024336925.2 Zoanthus solanderi
ATGCTAAATTCTCTCAAGGGTTATGAAGAGATAATAGGGATAACCTAGTGAGAGTTGAAAACTTCATCAAAAGTCACCTACAGTACGTCGTTTTTGCACTAGCCCCTTCATTATTGAAGACCAATTTCTCAACATAAAAATCAGAAAAAGGAACCCTTAGTGAGATAAGAATGCTTTTAAACACTTTCATAGCAGACAAGATCACACCTTTACAAAAATCTATAAACTTTATAACTGGATATCGAGTTCTCAGGGTGGTGTGGCACAGTCATTATTATTATGGTGGTCAAAAACATGAATGACGCAAACTTCCAGTTAAAATTGCTCCCAGTATGAAAAGAATAGGTCAATAATGTTTCAAGATTTGGCTGCAAAAAAAAAACTTAATTTCATTTACACTACATATTCTTAAGATGTTAAATCTGCAAAAAACAAAATAAAGACTTTTAATGACTTTCGGGAGCCCAGTCTAAACAAACAGCCCTAGTTATCCAAAATTAAACACCAGACAAGCTATTCAGCAACTTCGTATACCTTGATTTGATTACCAGTTTTGTTTTAGTTTTTCCATTTTCCCTTGTATCAACTTCTTGAGCTTTCTCTGAAGAATCTTAAATCAAAAAATTAAATAATATTAATCAAAGGCAACCAATGGTGAGCTTGTGGATTGTACCGTGGCTACTCCAAGCTTCTAGTAGTTGTAATAAAATCATTGGTATTATGTATTTACCACTTAAATTCGTACTCACTTGTTGATGCTGACTGATTAGTTTGTGGCTCAAGAGTTAACAATGATACCAGGGCTCGACACTAACTTTTCAACTTACTAGTCTAATGGCTAGTGTCAACTTTGATGCTCCTAGCCAAACATTTTCTTTTACTAACCATTTGTTGAAATTCGGGAACCCTGTAATTGGATCTTGGTTCTGTGGGTGTTTCCTAGCCCTTTTTTCGGGCTAAACATGTAAATAAATAATAAATAAAAATTCTTAGATATCATCATTGATAAAGACAGAAAGTTGTATTTTGTATACTGGCAAAAGAGACTAGTGGAAATAAAAAGTCTACTAGCCAAAACTGAATTTCTACTAGTCTGTGGCTAGTTGGCTACCGTTAGTGTCGAGCCCTGGATACTCTAGTTAGTGAGTGACACTTCCGATTCCAAAGTCCCATCACAAAATCTTGTGGATTGAAAATCCACAAGTTAAAAACTTAAGGATTATTCTATACTTGTGACCTAATGATACAAAGTCGAGTGCATTACTGTTAAACAGTACTGAATAAGCTGCAAACCCACAACTTACCAGCTAAACAGATATAGAAACTAATGCTAGCAGGTCCATCTATGCTACTTAAACAATGTTATTATAATCAGAGATAGAAACTGGGATTTTTATTCACTAGACACTCAAACTAGTAATTGCTCAGGTTTACTAGTAAGAGTCCTTCTATTTTTTACTGGACTTTAACAGCTTGTTTCCTTTTCGTTACACACCATATATATATGTTTTTTTTTCCACCAAACACAATGGTCATTCATTTTTCTGTGGAACCTGCATGCTCATGAACCATCATCATTCAATCAACATGTTCCCATTGTTTGTAGAAAGTTGCTTATAACACAAATTTGTTCTTTGTTGGTAGATGACAGTATTTTACTAGCCACTTGGACTGTAGTTTGATGCCAAGTCTACTAGTCCACCATAACTTTTACCAGAGTGCAGACTAGCGGACTACTGCTAATTTTGAACTCTGTATATCTAATGAATTATTACTATGGAATTAGAACCATTGACTAATAAACATGGTATTCAATTTCCTATTGTTTTATTTTAAGGAGAAATTCTGAGACCTAAATTTTAAAATTGTTTATACTTCATTTAAACAATAACTTAATTGATAATTTTGATGTCATAGCAACAATTGTTTTTATCATAGCAACAATCATGTCATTTCCCATCATTTACTCTTGTTGAGCAGCTTTAAAAAACAATTTTAAATATTTTCATCTCTCCCAATTTTTTATTTTTATTTTACAGTATAAGGTTTTTTCTGTACAAAGTGATGTTTATTTTGCTGAAAATTAGTGGTCAACTTAAATGCTGGGCAATTTAAGAGTTTTAATAACTTATCAGGCAGCCTAATTGTGATATTTCTTGGGGTGTCTACTGTCATGTATGCTATCACGAAATGTCCGATAAGTATTATGGGATGTAATAATTTTGATTCAATATGGCTGTCATGTGATACAGTACATCACATGGTGTCAGAAGTGAACTAAAATTCCATCGATCAATCGCACGCCTCAGAAACTCGAGGCGTGTGCTGAGGTGTGCACGTGCGATCGCACGCCTCTCAGTGAGAGGCATGTCAATGTCATCTCTAATAACGTCCTGCAAGATTTTGCTTCCCACTACCCTTGTGAGAAGTCTCAAGTTAAAGTGAAATCCTATTCAGGCCATCAGATTCCTACCAAAGGAGTAGTGACATTACCGTGTAAATGTAAAGGCAACACTTTTCAAGTAAATTTCCATGTAATTGAAATGGAAGCTCCTACTGTACTTGGTGCCCAAACCTGCAAAGACCTTGGTCTTCTTGCCCGAGTGCACCTACTTCAACAACAGAGTTCCATAAAGTGTCCTGTGGGAATGGCTCAAAAGATTTATGAACAACACTAAGATTTATTTCAAGGCCTAGGTTGCCTTCCAGGTGAACACACAGTCAAAGTTGATTCGAGCATTTCCCCTGTGGTACATCCACCGCGAAAAGTGCCCGTTTCCCTCAAAGAGAAAATCAAAGAAGAGCTTGATCGGATGAAAAAAGCAGATTGAAGTACAGTAGTTAAGCAGAAAAAGCCTACTGACTGGGTGAATAGCACGGTAGCAGCTGTAAAACGCAACAAGCTTTGCCTATGCCTTGACCCATGAGATTTAAATAAAGCAATCAAGAGGGAACACTTTCCAATGACTACTATAGAAGAAGTTGTAGCTGATATGCCTCAAGCAAAAGTGTTTTCCATCCTTGACGCCACCTCAGGATATTGGCAAGTGAAATTAGATGAAGCCAGCTCAATGCTTTGCACATTTAATACACCATTTGGAAAATACACAAGGTTACCATTTGGAATAAAATCAGCCCTTGAAGTGTTTCACAACCACATGTCAGAGCTGTTTGCAGATGTCAAAGGAGTAAAAATGATTGTTGATGAGCTCCTAATACGGGGTAAAGATGATGAAGAACATGATGCAAGACTTAAACAAGTGTTAAAAAGAACAAGAGAAGTCAATCTCAAGTTCAATGCAAAGAAATGCAAAATTAAGCAAGAAGAAGTTCCCTATGTTGGCCATGTCCTAAGCAAAGATGTTTTAAAAGCAGACCCAGAAAAGATAAGAGCAGTAAAAGAAATGAAACCCCCTGAGAATGCCAAAGAACTAAAAGCATTTCTCGGATTTATCCAGTATCTGGGAAAGTTCATGCCAAACATGGCCACTGAAAGTGCACCATTAAGAGAAATATTAGAGAAGAATGTTGCATGGCACTGTTATCACCTGCAAGAAGAAAGCTTTCAGAAGCTAAAACAGATGGCCTCCTCAACACCAGTCCTGGGTTACTATGATCCAAGTAAGCCATTATGCCTCTCTGTAGATGCAAGTTCAAAGGGGTTAGGTGCCGTACTCTTGCAAGATAAGAAGCCCCCGGCCTATGCATCAAGAACCCTCACGCCAACCCAGCAGCGGTATGCACAAATAGAGAAGGAAACCCTTGCGACTGTGTATGGAGTGCAGAAATTTCATCAGTACATCTATGGAAGAACAACAGACGTCAAGACAGACCACAAGCCATTGCAATATATCTTAAACAAGCCCTTGCATGAAGCCCCACTGAGACTGCAGAAGATGATGCTGATATTGCAGCGGTATGACTTAAAGGTGAAATATGTACCAGGATCTGAACTCTCTGTTGCTGATGCACTCAGCAGAGCATACTTGGAAGAGAATAAAGAAAGTCTCATCCCAGATTTGGAAGTAAATGAAGTTTAGCTTACAGCTCACCTTCCAATTTCACAAGAAAAGTACAGTGAATTCCAGCAAGCTACTGCAGCTGATCCAACCCTGAAAGCTTTACGCACAGTAGTTCAAAATGGATGGCCTCGTCACAAACAAGAGCTACCATTAGCTGTCCGCGAGTATTGGTCATGCAGAGATGAAATTACAGAAACCAATGGGTTGTTATTTAAAGCACAGAAGCTTATTGTCCCTCTGTGTAAGAGAAACAAAATGTTAGAGCTCATCCACGAGTCACACCAAAGTATAGTAAAATGCAAGCAGCATGCCCCAGACATTCAATTTTGGCCAGGGATGTCATCCCAAATTGAAGAGAAAGTGTCACAGTGTTCCGTGTGTGGTCAGTTCCAGAGAGCTCAACCACGAGAGCCAATGATCATTCAAGACCTTCCTGACAGAATGTGGTTGAAAGTTGGAACTGACCTGTTTGAGTATAATGGAGTTCATTACCTGCTATGCATAGATTACTTGTCAAAGTGGATTGAAGTTGCTAACTAAAGCTAGACAACTAACCAGTGGCAATATCATCTGTCACCTGAAGAGTCAATCTGCTCGATATGGGATACCTGATGAGCTTATCAGTGACAATGAACCTCAGTATGCCAGTTCTGCATTTACTGATTTCAGGAAGAGCTATGGTTTTGTCCGTACCACAGCAAGTCCTCACTTCCCTCAAGCAAATGGTGAAGCTGAAAGGGCAGTTCAGACCATCAAGAATCTCCTCAAGAAAGCACAAGATCCTTACAAGGCATTGCTGAACTATAGACACACTCCTTTGGATGGTATAAACCTTTTGCCTGCTCAGCTGCTCATGCATTGAAGATTAAAATCTTCCCTACCAACAAAGGTTGATTTGCTTAAACCCCAACAATCACAAAAAATTCAGCAGCACTTTCAAAAGAGAAAGGAAAGAGAGAAATTCTATTATGACCAACACAGTGGAAAAGAGTTAACCCCCTTAACTAATAATACTACTAATAATAATTTTATTTACCCACGGATGTCTCTTCAGGACTTTAAAAGATACATATAAAAATATAAAAAATAATATAATCGAAAAAAATATTCTATATAACTCTAGGTGACTATGCATCACGAGAATGAATGTATCCAAGCAACAGTTGTAAACAAGTATCACACACCAAGGTGGTACATTGTTCAGACACCCAATGGTAAATTCTATCGAAGAAATCGATGTCATCTTCACATGAGAAGTTCACAAGCAAAGAACAAAGAGACTGATGCAACACAGATTGCACAAACTCAGAAATCCACTCTTCCTTTTCTAACTGGTATGCAAAGTAGCCACTGTAGACCAGGAGCAACTACAGGTCATGATCTTCTAGCAGAAATTCGTACCCAGTCAGGTCAGGTGGTTAAGCAACCCAAATACCTGAAAGACTATGAACTGTGAACTTTATGAATTGTTAAGTTTTCTTTTATTTCTTTGCATGCACTTATTTACAGTTTGTCACAATAGTTTCTTTGTTTAAAAAAAGGGAGATATCATGTAAGCTATCATGAAATGTCCGATAAGTATTATGGGATACAGTTTTTTTTTAATTCAATATGGCTGTTGTGTGATACAGTACATAACATCTACCATCTGGACCCAAATCAATATAATTATATTTTATTTGTATTATTATTCTTTATCTATTTGTATATTTATTTATTTATTTATTCTTTGTAAAATAGAAAAAATATAAAATCCAGATGGTTATCACAAATAAATGATGATGATGATGATGATGATGATGATTTGAATCATATCCCCCCATTCCCTCCCCCACATACATTCTCCTCAAAATTACCTTTAAATCTTTCCCAAAGATTGGTTCTGGGCAAGTTACTGGCAACAGAATGATCTGTTACATTTCTAAAACCTTTCATCCTTTCACTGTTCAAGAGGAATGAGTGATTGCTAGAAGACGAAAATTCTGAAATTAGAAAAACATTGACCAGTTATATTAAACTTTACATTAAATTTTGAAGGGCTTTTATGAAACTATTGAGTATCATTAATAATGTATTCATGTATCTACTCTTCACTCACTTTTTGTTGGATCTTTGTTTTTGTCTAAATTTGTTTAGTTATAGAAAAAAAAACT
Source organism: Zoanthus solanderi (assembly GCA_024336925.2). Lineage (NCBI taxonomy): Eukaryota > Metazoa > Cnidaria > Anthozoa > Zoantharia > Zoanthidae > Zoanthus > Zoanthus solanderi. The sequence goes on from JANCMA020146420.1 coordinate 6,176, forward strand.
GAATTCAAATCCTGCTTTTAAAATGTGAGTACTGCTTTTGTGTTGGGGAAATATGCCAGCTTGTAAGATGTGAATTCAAAGTGTAAACTTTCTGACAAAGGAGCCACAATGGTGGCAATGGAAACTTAGAGTAAAAGTTTACTGCAATTCATTTATTACATTTTACAGCTCTGGACTTTTATGCCATTGAGCACTCTTAAATCCAAGAAGTTTTAATCTCAAAGGTATAATGAAATTAACACATAAGGCAATATATTAATGAAATTTGGCAAGACTATCACAGCTACATTTTGTCAATGGATACAACCTAAGATCATCTTCTGCAACTCAGCTTTCTGTCCAAGCCACAAGAAATTGATATTTTTCAGTGCATGGTAGCAAACAGCCCTCGACATTTATAACGGCAAAAGGTAACTCATTGACTGAGCCAGGCTCGTTCTCAATGTGCTCACAACATTTTTACAACTAAGGCTTTTACAAAAATTTGTCAATCGTCATGTTGTTTTGAATTTTAAAGACAAAAAAGTAAGTTTATAATATGATAATTACTTTTATCTAAACAAAAAATTGATTCCTAGTTGCAGTACATGCTTTTTATATGTTCCAAAAAGAGAATGCTTGGATTTTTTCACTGTTCGTTACAATTAGAGTTTAGAAAATCCAAACAAAAATTGCTGTTGAACTGCCACCGAACTCTAAGATATAAATGGCAAGTTTTTGCTTTCAAAAATTTATAGAAATGTTGAGGGCTGAGCAAATTCTTTTAGCATACTGCCAGGCTATATCAGGAACATAAAATTACATGCACCATTTTGAACAGTAAATTAAAGGCAAAATCGTACCTAAGCAGGGCTCGACATTGCAACCTGTGGGATCGCCAGTGCGACTGGATTTGGCCCACTGGCGACTAACTTTTCACTTTTGGTCGCCAGCCTGGCCACTGCAATTTCAAGTTATTTTATATTTTTTTTATTTCCTAAAGATCCATGAAAATATGAATAAAATGGAAAAATGTATCACTTTCATGTACAAAACCGTTTAAACTGCCTTTATTATAATTACTATTGTGAAATCATTGATCTGCAGACTACTACTTTAAAGAAATGTAACCGAAAAACGCGTAGATTCAATGAAAACCTATCTGTTTTGATGTTGTTGCGGTGCAATTACGAAGCAGCGTGTTTTCGAAAAGAAAGAAATTGGCTTATCTTTTGTTTTATATGAGAGAAAATTTTCCATATGTTTTTAATTAAGATATAAAATTTTGCAGCTGAAATGCCGGGCAAATGCGGTGGTAATGCAGCGCAAATTCAGGGAAAGTTTCTCAACTTTTTTCACGGTCTTCTTTGTTCAGACAGCTAAATATTTGGCGGACTTTTTTTTGGTTGTCAAGTTTTTAAAATAATCAAAGCAACACTGCACTTCCATTGGCCCACACTGACACAAGTACTATGTTGTAATTCGCTAAGTAATGCCCTGTTTGCAAACCATGTATCATCAGGGAGCTCGAAAAGAATTTAGAATAGTTATTCTTTCTTTATGACATCATGATAAACTGTTTAACAAACTAAAAAAATCAAGCCAAATCTACTCATAATTTTCTACTTTTATTTGATACTAAAACATATGTCCGGGTCGCACTTGCTGGATCCAAAAATATCTGTCAACACTTATTACTTTTCGCAGGTGCGACTGTTTTGCTCCATTGCATCAAAACTTTTTGCCGAACAACGCCGAAAATTCAATCACTCCGATGTCAAGTTTTGGAGCAAACGAATTTTGGCAAAACTTGATAAATATACAGTATTCACCTACAGACTTTTTACCCGTGGCCCGATAAAGTACTGAAAAGAAAAAGAGTAAGCATTGTCTTGCCAATCACAGCTGCGAGTCCATGTAATGAAAACTTTTTTATTGGCAATTTTTGTAGTTCCTAAAGAGCATGTGAATGAATTAAAATACATTGATGCTAAATCGTAAACGGCCGAAACGAAAGGAGGACTAGTCATGTTTCCCAGAGTGCTTTGCATAAGCAAGCCTCACTTTCGCGCGATTTATTCATTTGAATCAAGATCTCGTGCAATTCACATCACCATTTGCAAGATGGACGCCTTAAGGGAACAGCGGTATCAGGCATCACAGTTTAGAAAATAAAAAATTTTATATCTTTATTGCATAGATCGTGATTACGTATGTGAACTTACTGTACCAAGTTTACCGTTCATGTTTATAAAGTGCTTGTTCGGACATGTAAGTTTTCCTAGGGCTCTTGAAGAACGGCGAATGGTAGTTTTTCCACAGTGTAGGCGAGTAATGGACAAACTGAAAGATGTAGACTCTCCTTGTGTTATCGAAGTTACCGCCAGTGTCGATTTCCAGGTAGGAATCTATATTTGTATAGAAGCTTCAGATGCTTGAAGTATGTTCACCCTTCTGTTCATTAAAAAAGGTTACAAAATAATGCTTTCAAATTCACAAAGATGAAGTAGAAGAGGATAGGCGATAGCGAAATAATGATGATATGGGACTTCGAAGTGGATGCTATAAACTCCTTGACTGCCTCGCAGTGTACAGTTATGCCAAGTATTGGGGATTATAAGTCCGGAGATCAATCTATCAATACTTTGATGCCGCTACTTGATATAAATCGAGTAGACTGTAATTGCTCGAGAGTTCGAGAGAAACCAAAAATTTTCTTCACAAATGCTGAAGGCAGCAACAGTGCATCAGGAATCGAAGCTCTTCCAGTGTCCAATTTTCAGAAATTGACTATAGACGAGCAAGATGAGCAGGAGGATGAAGAAGAGATCGAAGATATGCTTGACTTTGAAGCTGTGTCTAGCGATCACACTGATTTAAATAAAGAAGTCAACTTGATTGGACCTACCCGCTTGGAATTAAATGAACCGAATTGTTCGACCGAGGTAGAGCTGTATAGCGAGACTTTTACATTAAAAGGCTGTTCATATCATGAGCATTTTCAAAGAGCTTTGACCGAAATTAAACATAAACTTATCAATGGGGAAACAGTGCCAGTTCAGCTGCACTTCGAGCCAGTAAACAGAAGAGACGAAAATGCTATTGTGGTACATGCTTGCCTTGGAAATTGTTGGAAGCCAAATGGCTATGTTCCAGGTATAAAGGTTGCAAAAGTAACCCATGCTGTCAACAATCAGGAAATTACGAAAATGACTATAGACTCTGTGAAATACCAGTACATTTGGTCTTTGTCAACAATGAAATACTTTGCCTCTGTAACCATTATGAAAAAAGGACGTTGGATGAAAAATAAGTATGGCTATAAGTATAGTGAAGAAATTTAGACTTTATTGTTAAATTCTTGCAAAAAAATTCTAGTGTTGGCAGAGCAGGGCTACAAATAGGGAAAATAATTAAACTATAGAGTACCGAAGCCATGACGTCACGTTTCCATGGTTGCATTTTCACTGGATCTAAACAATGAACAGCTCAATCAAACATGGCGACACTTTCAATATGAGCGATGACAAATTTCTTTTCTAATGAGCCCAAATCAATCCAACGCGGTGAAAATCATTTCAACTCTGGTCATGTATTGTCGTATTCGTATTCTGACGGAATTTTGAGAGGATCAGTCCAAGCAAGTATGAAAAATAAGAGCTATAAAGTCACGGTAAGTGAAGTCACAAAGTATATTTGCGAAGGAACACAGGCGATTACTAAAATATGACATGCAATCCTGTTTTACTCTCCCTAATTCGTTATGAAAGACCAAATAGATATATAATTTTATTCTCTTGTCTTGTTTTAGATATATTTTAATGGTGATGTAATTCGTTCCACGGAAGGTGAATGTCCCAGAGGTAGCTACAAGTGTTCGCATGCTGTTGCGTTATTTCTGCACGGGTACAAGAACATAAGTCGGACAGACGTGGAATGCACATGGAAAAAACAAAAAGTTGTAGAGTCGACAAAGTCTGTAGAGGAAATGTATCCACCGAAGCAATACAATCCGTTAAAACGAAAGGCAAACAATGAGGATAAAGCCTGGCTATTTGACCGACTTAAACGATACGGTGAATTCACCGGCATGACATGGCTTTTGAGTCCCGAGCCCAATAAAAAAAACAAATTGCCTATTCCGACGGTAGAAGAAATCATTCTTTCGAATGAATTTATGGAAAGTGGACTCAGCACTGAATTTATTCTGGATAAGCTGAAAGTCACGGAAAAAAATGTTCGAGAAGTAGTTCAGGTCACTTCGAACCAAAGAGACAGTGATGCGTGGCACATGCTTCGTAGGGTCGATTGACAGCAAGTAATTTTGGCCCTGTTCTTCAAGCAAAACGAGTGACTCCATCACTTATAACAAGAGTAATTGGGGAATACGACATTTCGCGAGTACAAGCCGTCCGATGGGGGATTGTTAATGAAAAAGAAGGAATCAAGAATTTCACTCAACACAGTAAACTTCAGGTACGTCAGACCGGTCTGTGGCTCCACCCATCAGGTGTACTAGGTGCTTCCCCTGATGGTCTCGTAGGACAGAACGCAGTACTGGAGGTAAAATGCCCCTATACACAGAGAAATTCTACAATTACAGAAGCTGCTAGTTGTTCAAGTTTTTGCCTGGAAAAGAAAGACCAGGAGTATGCCCTAAGGAAGAACCACCACTACTGGCACCAGGTACAAGGTCAGATGTACATCACAGGCAGGGACCTGTGCTACTTTGTAGTCTGGACAACCAAGGAAACTGCCATACTACCCATCAAGAAGGATTCTGCGTGGGAAGAAAATGTTTTAAACCTTTTATACATTGCACATGATCCCTGTACTAGTTGATGGAGGACTATAATAAATATATTTATTTTTTATATATTTATTACTCGCCTAGCTCAATAAAAAATTTGCATTGGAAAGCAATGAGCAACAAGTAACAGCAATAATTAATGTGGAAAATATTTTCAAAATATTCAGTTTTTAACTCACTAATTGAAATATAATTTTACTTAATTATTGTGAAACATGTTTCATTCCACAATTAAGTAAAATTATATTTCAATTAGTGAGTTAAAATAATGTATATTTTGAAAATATTTTCCACATCATGTTCAAAAAGTATTTTTCAGACAAAGAAAGGAGAATCAAAGGAGTTGCAGCCTATCATTACCAAATGGCTATAACATAAATATAATTGCTTGCAAATCGTGATTAAAGAGTAAAATACACATGTTCATTTCCATTGTTGCTTTCAGCTGTGACCGTTCTTGAAATATGTGTATATTATTTGTATTATTCAAACAATTTAGATTTTCTTACAGATCACTGTAATGTATGTATAGCTGTAGTCATGTAATAATATTTGATTACAAGTGTAACCTTATTAACAAAAGCTGTTTAAACTATGCTTCAATTTAATCTGTCACTTTGTTATTGTTAATAATTTGTTTCATGGGCTTAAGAAAACCACTCTATACATTGTTATGTACAAATACAAAAGGGAATCTATGAAGCAACAGTAATTATGTTATACGTTAATGTTTACTGACAATAGCTTTCGAAAAGTGGAAGCAACTAATATCAACAACAACAGCAATTTATTAACCAAAACTCTTATTATTATATTTTAATAGATTAAAATCTATTATTGTTGTAATCATACAACAGCAAATATTGGAAATTGTTTGATCATAGTTGTTATAAATGTGAAATGCATTCACTGAATTAACTGTTGTATGCTAAATTAAATAATATTGTAATATAAGGAGCATCCTAGTCAAAGTCAATAGTATCATTTATCTCTTTGATGAGGGGATTTTGAAGGTTTACTAATGCAGCACATAGCTGGAAGATCTTGTCGGAATAGCATCTCAAGTAAGGAGGGATGAAACTTAAGATCTTGTAGTCCTTCAGTCTCGCATTAGCACGTTCAACATGAATGCGGCATTTTGCAATGCTCTTTGTCAGTTTTGCTTCACTTTCTGTGAATCTACCACTGTTGAGAAATGGTGGGATGTTCACATCCACCCCTCTTGGAACAATGTCACTAATCAGAAACCCTTTGTCAGCTAAGATAAGATCTCCAGCAACAAAGTGATTTAATATTCCTGACTCTTGGACAATTGTCTTGTCAGATACTGATCCTGGGAACAGCTTACTTACATATGTCACTACTGCATTTGGTGCAACACCAACAATAGTCTTAAAAGAGTTCATACTACGGTATGTCGAGTATGTCAGTTTTTGATCACTCATCAGTCTAGGAGTAGCAACTTCAATGTCAGTGCAGTCGATAACCATGCGACAATTGCCAAAGACACTAAAAGATCCAGGAAGGGATGTCTTATTCTTGTGCCTTGATGGCACTTCTGGTTCCATGTAATCTTTATACAATAATTGATTCAATACATGAAGAAAAGTGATCACAATGTTTGCAATTGTAGCAGTGCTGCAATTATAGAGCTGTGCTAAATGGAGATTATTGTAATTTTGTCTCATTTTCATCAGTGTTATGAAGATCTGATCTTCAAATGAGACCATATCAACTGTCCAGTTATAGTAGTAGGTTATGCTGTCCCTAAATCTTTCAGTATACTCGACGACTATTGTAAAAACTTCTTTGTTTGGGAGGCCGGTTTCCATTCTAATAACAGTGTCACTCAGACTTGAAACGGTATAATTCGAAGTGGAATACTTCAATCCTTCTCTTAATTCAGCTATTTCCTTTTTAGCGTTGTCTAGTTGTACTTGAAGAATGACATTTTCAGCTTGAAATTCGTTTGATATTGTTGACTCTGCCTCTTGTTGTTGTTTAGAAAAATAGTCAGATTTTATAACTTCAATATCACATTTTTCGGGTTCCGACTGCTTTGGTTTCTTTCTTTTCGGGGTATATCCCGGTTCCTCAAATAATTTATCTTTGTTCCAGTCAAATATTTCTGGCCCTTGTTCTTTAGATCCTCTGAAATGGCAACTACACACTCTTGCTCCGTTTCCAGGCTCACGATCAGCGCGTCTTAAAACGAAAATAATTTTAATCTGTTAGCACATAATAGCAGTTACTCATAATTACTATTTTCGAAGCTTTTTAGGCCACTATTACAGTTATTTCTTTTGTCAAAAGAGATTTTCCAAAGGTCAAACTGATTCTGGTGCTATTGTTCGAGACACGCGAAGACAACGGTCACGAAATCCTTAAAAAATACTTACCTTACAGCCGCTATCCATCTTTTTCGTTGAATAGGATCTTTAGGAAAGCGATAAAATCTACACGAGTGGCTTTCGGATTGATGATTACACTCGGGAACATAACATTGGCCCATTTTCAATCGAGAAGAAGAGTAACTTTACGTGACCGACGCCATTTTGACTGATTGTTTAGATCCAACGAAATTGCAACCATGGAAACGTGACGTCACACTTCGGTACTCTATAGGCAGCCATAATATACATTATAAACAAATGTTTTGGAGAACAAACAGTTAAGGGCAAAACTCCAACCACGTACCAAGGTAATTTTTTTGAAAAACTGCATCTCCACCAGAAATGATAAATAATTAGTTTTATTGATACTGATTTTGTAATTTTTTGGTATACATGTGTCAAATGTCCCCTATAAATTATATTAAGTTAGGCACAGAAAGCTTTTTTAAGACTTACGTTCTATTCGAATTGTAGTACAAGAAGGATCATTTCGCACATATTCTATTTCTGAAACCTCTCTCAAAATCATGTCTTTGATTCTCCTGTTCGCTGGATCACTAAGCCTGTAAGATATAAATAATTGAAATGTAACAAAAGTAGATGTATGAATTGCAGTCTCCCAACCAACTTGCAATTGAAAATTTCCTAGTCTCCATGTTAATAATTAATATTATACATTTTCTAATTAAGGCCACATCAACTTTGTTTTTGCAGGGTTTACCGCTGACCCGTTAGTACCATTGACTCTTCGAGAGAGACCTGGTGAGGAGTGAATGGACAGTCGGCCATATTGTTTCATGTGGATTTTGATCAGCACA
>JANCMA020146525.1:0-14174 GCA_024336925.2 Zoanthus solanderi
GCTAAATTTCGGGATGTTCCACCGAAGGGATTTTTTGGGATTTTTAGTATGTTACTAGGGTCACCTTAAACTTTCGTTTAGCAGTGAAATAAATTGTGTTGCAATTAGTTCCAACTCTACCCTAAAATTTTCGTAGATTGACTGGACTATATTAAGCAATATTCAGTTCCATAATACCTCCCCGCTAGCCTAAAGATCCATGTTAGGCGATAATATTCGAATATTTTTCATGTAACCGTTTAGACCTTCGAGGTCTATGCCGTCCATATTCGTCTCCGATCGGCATTCGGGGATTTAGCTTTCGTTTCTTTTTTGCAAAATGTTTTGAAAGCCTTTTAGAAATTTGCTCTTACAGTTAGTAGCAAGGCAACTTCACATTTCATTAGTTTTATTAGGCTTCAATTTGGGTAAAGTTTTAGAGAAAGGATAAATTTTGCACAATAGTGAAAAAAAATTTTTTAGACTGATGTTTTGGACTGGACTCCTACACTCCGACAAAGGACCCCAGTCTGAAATACAGTCTAAAAATTTTTCACTACAGTATAAATTTCTTTTTTAAAAACTGTTTCTGTAGAAACACTGATACAACATTCAATTTATTCAATTTGAGTACATCAATACACAAATGTCCAGTGGACAGAGCAAATAAATGAAAACTGCAGTTACAAATGATAAGAACTATTAAAAAATAAGTGTACCTATCCAGCCTCGCACCTGAAAGAAAACAAATGTTTAACATATGATATATGAACATAATTCAAATTATGGAACTATTTAGATATTGCTTTAGTTTTTAAAACAATTTTATGTGCTTATTCTTAAGCTTGATACTTTCCTTATTGAAAAATATACATGAAAGAAATAATGGTTCAGAATAAAAACCTTCAAGTTTATTAAATACCTGCAAAGACTATCTTTTGATCTGAATTGGGGTAGCACTGTGAAATCTGCCTCACACATATTGTGGAATGACCTCTTCCCATTTCGGGATGAATAACACTTTTTGCAAATTCTGCTCTTAACTCACACTCCTGCATGTAGCACAAATGATAAAATTTGCATTTCAATATGTGCTTTGTTGAGTAGGGGGCACCCTCACATTTCACTTCATCTTCTTCACATTGCCCACAAGTACATTTTTTCACTGGATGAAATCCACACTCACCACCTCCCCAGCAGTGTTCATTGATGCTGTGGTGTCCCAATGCTCTCATTCTACGAACATATTCTGATGGGTCCTTGCACTGCTGAAGGCAGCAAAAATGTTTTATTCTTGCATTCTTAATAAATGCATCTGAAAGGCATCCACAGTTTTTACTGTGGCGTTTGCACTGGCACTTCGCATTTTCTGCTTCTGGGAATTTACTTTTCAATTTTGAAATCTCTGTGGCAGAAAACTGTTTCTGCTTAGCTAGATCTTTCAGGTTATTACCATGAGCTCTACCAACATGACCACCACATTTGAAAACTTTTCTTGGCACTGCCCCAAACACTTTTTCAACTGACTTTCGAGAACTTGAGTCCCCATCCTGCCAAACAACTTCCACCCCACAACCCTCATCCTTAGCCATTTGGTAACACTCCTCTGCCAATACCCTTTCCATTGACTTTGAAGTACCTTGAAACAATTCCTGATCCTTTGTCTTTTCGTCTTTCCGTCTCATACACTTATGCCCAAACCACAAAAGTCCACCAGTTAAATAATTCTTTACAATGAAAGACCCATTTTTACTAAAGTGGCCTCTGGTGTGCCAGACCCCATCTGCTGTAACCACTGCTCTCGTCCAGCTACCTAGTTCCTCGTCTTTCAAATCCTTTATCCTTCTCTTTTCTTCCTCACACATACTATTTAAAATTTTAATCATTGGATCATACATTATTTTGATGACTTCGTAAAACCGATTATGGAAAATTACATTAATTCCAAGGAACCGATTCAAAGTTTTGTTAAATCTTGCAAAACCATGCCAAGAGATAATAAAAGCCACAGCTAGGGCCAGTCCAACTACAGTCCTTTTTGATCCTTCAATTAGAGTTGAACCCTTGAAGATGGCTGACCTGATAATGCAGCCAGTGCAGGGAAATGAAATATTTATAGTCCCACCACGACCAACCGATTCAATTTTCACTGGCACCAAAACTCCTGAGGAAAAAAAATAAGAAAAAAATCACTGTTTTGAAGTTACCTTTTCAATAAATAACCAGAAGAAAAATAACAATGTTTAAACTCTGTTTTTTAAGACAGTCGAAAATCTAGTAGAGAGGGTATAAATGTTGATAAATAGAGAAATGTAGTCAAGAATTCAAAATTAAAAAAAATTGAAAATTTTTACTCCTCACATTTTAGTTTCCAAACAAAAAAATTACAGGCGCTTCAGATAATAATTATTAGACAAAGCGTCAACTCCTAAAATCTTAATGATTTATGAAATGTGTTCAACATCAACTTATTGCGAAAATAAACGTTTCAGTTGCAGCAAAATGAAAAATATTGCACTATATTTAACCGGAAAAGGTCGCACATACTCCATAAACTTTTACATATTGAAGTAAATGAAAACACACAATGCTGCCGCTTAATCCAGAAAACATTAAAAGGCATTTTATAATTTGTACACTAACCATTACAAGAAGGAGTAGAACAGTGAGAGGTTCGATTTACTTGCTCAACAAAATCTGTCACGGCAGTTGTTTCGCACACAAATAACTGACGTTCAACGTTCTTTTGTTGTACCCTTTCTGACTGATCTTCAAATTCCGAGATCTCTTCAACAGATGACTCCGTTGACGATTCTGGATTTAAACAAAATTCCATTTTTCTTTTCTTTAGAGTTTCCTTCACTTTATTTACGCTGTGGTACACAGTTTTTCCTGGCGATTCTATTTTCAGAAACTCACGATTGCCGTAGGAGCAGTTTGTTTTCTTCCATTTTGCAGGCAGTTCAAATTCAGTCCTTGATCCAACACCAATACCTCTCTTTTCAGCTCCTTTTTTCCCTCTCTCACTTAACAGCTTTCTTTTTTGTGCTTTTGTTAATTTTTTGCTTTTTGTGGACTCAGAAGTAACAGCCATCGCGTGTCGCGTTCGCGTGTCAAAAACCAAAAATTTATTTTAATCATGAGCCAACATTGCAAATGGTCAGCAGAGTACTACTTGAAAATAAAAAAAGGGGAAGTGATTTTCTTTGATTAAAGCCACACCAAGCAACGCCAAACAATCCCGAGATAGTTGAACAAAAAGCTCAAAATAATGCTTTTTTCGAGAGCCTGATGAAGAGATATCAATCCAATATGGCGGACTAAAGAGGAAGAGAGAAAATATAGCAACATTTTGAGGTTTTTCTAAAGAAAAACAATTTTACGCGATACAATATCGCAATATATCATTTTAAGACAACTTCAAATGCATTTTTCTTTGCTTAAATTGCTTACACAGATCTGAAACTTGGCAGAATTCTTCAACTTGTAAGTACAAACAATCGCTAGCTTGTAAACTACGTTTGGTAAAATATTGAGTGCAGGTTACTAAAAAGTTTTTTGTGACGTAGAAACACTGAACTATCATTACTGAAAATTTGAAGGCTGTAGCTGCATTTCTTGCAAAGTTATAATGATTTTGTTGGTTAAGTAAAAAATCTGATATCTGCCAGGGCAACTACCTTAATCGGCATTTTTCAAGATAATTATTAATAACCCAAAATGTGAACTAAATATAGTATGCAAGATATTAATGTAATAACCAGGAAACATAATTTAGCCAAGAGGTTTTACAGTGTTTTTCTTTTTAAAAACGATTTAATATGACACTACAATTAAGATATGAAACTATAACATTACAATATTTGCAAAAGCTCTACAGATATCAATCTAGATGTTTTTAAAATGGAAAATCTCTAAAACATGCACCAATAAAGACAGCTCAGATCATAATTTTTTTGCTATTTGCTTTGATGTTTCAAACAATTTGAAATTCGATGCATTCTAAATCAATGCAATATCTAAACTGCGTTTTATTACTGCCTGTTGTACCGAGCTTTAAATGGCAGATGCAGTTTTTCATCTATTGCCCTCTTGCATTTCGTCCATCTAAAGGCTTGCTCGGAAACGGGAACCGTGAAATAGGAAAAAAAAAAAACCTTTTAACTAACTTAAGTTTCTTAGGGTTAAGGGCCTCTTTGTTCCTTGGGCCACCGCCTCTGCAATTTCTATTGTACCGTTCTTGTTCTGTAAAAAGTTTTTCGACTAAAATTGTGGCATAGTTTGTCATGGACACGTTTTTAAGTTTGATTCTAACACAAAACTGTATGAGTTCATCATCCGGTTCTAAATCATCGGGTTTGCTTTCATCTACAGATGCAGATTCATTAAAACCGACGGTGCTGCTCAGTACTGGCTGCGGTGAATTCTCTGTGATAAAAGACTGACTTTTTAACATTTCCTGTATAGCACCTACACTTGCTAACAAGGTATCTAGTTTCTTATGAATGTCTAGGATGACGTGCTGGAAAATAGTGAAGAGGGGCGCTACAGTGACGAATAAGGAAGTAATCTGAAACGGGAAACTGGGCGGCGAGGCGTTCGCAAACGATTTGCTGAGGACATAACTGAATGGGCTGATGTCAGGCTGATTTCGAGCTGACATCGAACTCCAAGAGGGCGATTTTGCAAGCGACAGCTGACTAGAAAATGGCAGGCTCCAGACTGAGTATGATCAGTTGATTGATGAAGGCTGGCTGGAATCAGTGTGTGGCGAATCGAATGTTGGTGGAACTTCAGCCTCAGGTATGGGGGGTCCAGTACTCATCAGCACGGCTTTCTGCTAGCAAAAATGACATTAGTTCTGTATTGTCTACCAGCAGCTTACAGTGAGACATGAGTAATATCTATTGTTAGGAGGCAACCAAAAGCATTTTACCAAATGACAATTATTACTATTAGGAGTTTTCAAATTTGTTTGGTTTTCATTAACTTAAAAAAAATTATCATAGACTTGGACATTCGCGATTAAATAACCGCAGTCATCGGCACTCATAGTCATTTGCAGTTTTATAGTCATTTGGAGTTTTTCAAATCAGATTCATTTACAAATTTTAAACACATAATGATTTTACCATAAGAACTTAGAAGCACCAAAGATAGAATACACTTCAAATATACAAATATATTTTTATTCCAGACATATTTCGACATTGTCACAATGTCATCTTCAGTAGAATGTGAAAAACCGTTACAATTTCGAATATATAAAACCCAAAATAATTGACAGCTACATGCTTAAAAATAATAATTGAACTGATGACAAGTTAATCGGCATTTTCACAATTGAGTGTTCCATTTTTGGGTCAATAGAGGAAAATATTTATCTGTCATCTGTCTTTATTTGAAAATATATTGTTACCAAAATGTTGCCTGATGATCAAAGTTTCAGGTTTTGGAACATTTACGCACAAATTGCTCTTCAAAAATTTTTATGGGGGATGGTTTGAAACCCATGTGCATGTACGGACACTATACACATGAATGATTAACATTTTTAAACTAATATATTTGAATGAGGGTATGGAGGATATAGTTTTTTCTAATATGTCAAGTAGGATTTATTGTTGGCTTCTACAAAAAAGTGATTGATGAATTGTTATTGATCCTAAGAAAATGGATGCCCCATAGACTTTGATGCCAAACAATAAACACACTTCACTTTTTAACACCTTGCAAAACAAAGGTTATTGCAAGAATTATTCAGCTTGAATTCAACATTCAAGCACTAAAACTAAGATAATTGTTCCAAAGTAATAACAAAACAGGCTGTCAATCAACATAACAGCCGTCATGTATAATTTACTCACCTCTTTCTAAAGTGAGGTTATAGAGGGTACGGACACTACAAGATGACTGCTATGTGTAATATTCACATGCAACTTAAAGATGTACTTCCAGTAGTAACAGAGCAATATTATGGATCAATTGAAAACAATCGGCCATAATTGGTATAGGTACTCTGTGGAGGCCACAGGGGGTACGGACGCTACAAGTATGGCTGCATAATGAAATTTTCAATGAAATACAGTTAAACTGTATCACACATTTTGCAAATAAAACAAGGATAGGTAAGGGTCCTTTAATAGCTTGAATTGAAGCGCCTTTACTGGACTTTAGCCAGCACTTAGCTTAACTGCGACAAAATCTCCCAATGAAATGTGAGGTGAAAGGCTAGACGTTGTCGTACATTTATTCTTTTCGGTGGCATCAGGGATCATTTTTGTGTATCCAGATAGCCTCTTTTTCTCCCATGCACTTACATACTCCACTTTCTGAAATGACCTTTTTTTCACAGCACATCCTGTGCTGTGCTTAGGATCTCCTTCCCACTAATTACCGCATGGTAACAGCTTCCCTTTACCATTGCCCCTAACCCATCACAAACAGACTTGCCATGGCTTGTTTAAAAAAAAGTTAAGTGTAACGTCAGGCTCCTTTTGTTTTGAGATGTCAAAGAAGGAAATTTTGCCTTTATATTGACTTGCACAGCCATCTGTGAACTCGTGCACAGTCCGAAGACTCTTCCCCTTCTCTCTTTCAATAATAATAATTGCTTCCTTCTCAAACATCTTTACTCCTAATGCCCCTTTCTGGTAGTCATCTGTGATTCCTATAATCGCATGTTTCACTAGAAGTTCCTCATTTTCCATTCTTTCTTTGTAATATGCCATCGGGTGAATGGTAACCTGGTTCTGATCAAAAAAGGCAGACTGCACTTCTCTCTGAAACCTGCACTGGTAGTTTTCGGCATACTCCATGCAGATACAAGCTTCATTTTTTTGCATTCCCTGGATGCAAAGTTTCATCTGTTGATGCTGCAAGTCTGCTCTGAACAAATGGCTCGGGAGCTCTTCTAGCTCACTAGCATATGCTTCCATCAACACCTTCAGTTTGGATGTTTTTCTCACACAAGACATGACCTTTTTTGGGGTGTCATCTTTCATAATCGTGATGTGTTCCCAGCTATTCCAGGTAATTTGCTTGCCTTTGTTTGGGGTAACAACTTCATCATAATGTGTTATGATTAAACGTGCATTGCAGTGACTGCAGGTTCTATTAAGAAAAGCTTCAGGGCTTTAGCCTTTAATGCTGCATTGCAACTTTTTTCGCAATTGTAGGTGCGGCGGTTTGTTTCGGCTACTTTTTTCACTTATTTTGGACAAAGTTTACAGAAAGATGTCAAACCCAATTTGTCATCAGGATACGCTCGGTTGTATTCCTCATGCATTTTGAACCTCCATTGACATATAATGTCTCTGCACAATCAGGACTTTGTCTTTATCTTTAACCTTTATTGCTTCACGCTTGTCTGGAACCTCTGCTAATGTTAGGACTCAAGTAAAACTCTTTTACTCGTTTCTTTACTTCTTCTGGGAATGCTATCTTTCCTCTTCTTACGTGCACTGGGCTCGCAACCTTCAGGATTTCCTGCATTTTAGGACTTCCTTTTTCTCACTCCACGTTCTTTTCGTACGAGGGACTTAGATCCATACTGACCAGATTTATTAATCACATCCTTCAGGATTTTGCTGGCTGCTCTCCTGGCAAATGATGCAGCACCACTGTACCTCACACTATGAAGCTGCTCCCCTAGTGAATAAGTAAACTTCTGCCCATTTTCTACTGCTTGCTTGTTGAATTGAGAATTCACTTCTTCTCTAGAGCTTGCTTTGATGTAGGGAACTCCAGAAGCTTTTGCAACACTCTTGATCGTTTTCTAGGTGTCAGGGGAAGAGACTGCTTAGTTTTTTTTACAGCACGTTTTTCTGAGGCAAGACTTGTGAATGGTCATTTCCTTGGTACTTCTGAAGCTTGACTCTCATTCGCCAGTTCTGCCCTCGTTTTACCTCCTTTCTTTTCTTTTTTTGTTGTTTCTGATTTTTCTGTTTCCTTAGCTGATCTTTCTCCCTTACTTTACGCTTTTTTGCGGATAACTGCTTGCCAGACTCTGGTAATTGAGAACTGATTTCTTTTGATTTCATTTTCAATCTGTAATTTCTCATCTGAAGCTTTCTCTTTTCTTGTTCTGTTTTCTTCAAGTGTGGGTGGCTGTCAAGATGCTTCTTTCAAGCTAGTCTACTTAGCTGCTTTTTTCCTCTGTCGTTTCATCTAACCTCCATGAGTCGGGCTTCGTCTTTTTTTTTTTTTTATATTTGCCCTTTGTCTTCGCTTTTTGGCAGTGTTTTGCTTTACTTTATCAAGATCATCAACTCTTTTTCTTTTCCTGGTAGCTCTTTCCATCATAAATTAAATTACATACATGCAGGTACAGAAGGAAAAATTTGAGAAGGCTGTTACCAACATGGCTGCCATTAAAAACCTCGTTTTCATGCAATGGTTAAGACAGCCGATGAAAGAATATGTAAAAGAGTTAAGCGAAGCTATGCCTATGGGTATTGTACTCATTGCTTGTGTATGATTGAAATGATAGAAACAAATCATGTCTCTGCACTTTTGGGTTTTGGTGGGCTTGGGAAATTGATTTTCACCTCAGGAGAAAACATTAAAGCAAATTAAACTTTTTACACCCAAAATTAAAGGAGATTGAACACATGTACCATGAATTACAGCTGCAAAAATGATATTAGGCAGGCTTTTTTCATTTTTTGTCAAAAATTGTTATGGCAGTTTCTTATCTTCAAGAAAAAGAAACTTTGGGGTACGGACACTACATTTGAGATGTTTTTGCCCCATATATATCTCCTGGTAATGTATTTCTCTTTCTTGTGTGTAAACAATTGTTATGACAGATGTAACAAAAGCTATCATATAGCAAAGAGATTGCAGTGTCCTATGGTTTCCAAATTAATGTAGGGGGTACGGACAGTGCAGGTTTTTCCGGAAAATTTTATTGCTAGCTTTGAAAAATTGTGAATGAGTAAAAGCATCTAAAAATTTTTTATTTAATTGCATTCTAGGGCTATCTGGCCTTATCCAAAAAATAACATAACCCCAATATTCACATATCTTCTTTGATTTTTGATACAAATGTAGCTAACCTACAATCTAAATGTTGTTTTGTCTCAGGACAGGCTAAAAAATATTTTGGATGAGAAACTAGTTCTTTTAACTGGAAAAAAAAATTAACTGTTACTCTATTTAAGAAATTACTATATCATAATTTAAGTTCAAATATTGCTTTTAAAAAAGGTTTTTTGTTCTTACTCTTAAAACTAGTTTAATTTCTAAAGGAGACAAGACAGATTTGTTCTCAATTTAACAAAACAACTTAAAAATGACTTTGTTACCTCTTACATAGTGCAACTTTATAAATAAGTTAAAATGTGCTGAATCAGTTGTCTGTGAATAAATTCTAACATTAAATTATCAGAGGTACAGTATTTTTTAGTTTTATGTTTATATATGCAATGCTTATACTATATAGTTTACAACATAATGCTGTACAATACTAGGGAAAAGTACATGAATACAAATCATAAGTTAAGTGTGTAAAGCTACCTTTTTAAAAATGTCCAGCTTGACAAGAACAGCAAGGAGTTCAACAAAAACTGATTTTTGTTCTCTCGCCAACAGTTATCCACCTGTAGATAGAGGGTATGTGGAATAAAGTCCATGCTTTGCAGCTCAAGCAGCAAGATGTTTATTGTCAGATTGGAATCTTGAGGGTACTGGAACAAGTCAAAGTATCCTTTAGGCTGTCTTCCATGGTTTAGTATCCCAGTTAGATGTGTTTTTAATTGCCGTGCATTGGCATAAGCATGTTCTAAGAATGTTAACCTTGGTAGTGGGAGTTTTGCTTGGTCCATGCCATCCTGGACAATGCAAATAAATTTGTCTGGCTGCACTCTTGCTTTTTCTCTGTGTTTGCAATACTGTAGTTTTCTTTCATTCCTTTCCATTCCATTAAAAATAATATCAGATTATTTCCAGAACAATGTCAAATGGTATTATTGATATAAAGGGAAAGAAATTGCAATTTTTTTAATGCATGGACATTGAAACAAGTAACTACTCAGGTTTAATAGTCCTTCCTGTTTATCTTAACTAGACTTCACCTGCTGTTTTAATTTATGTCACCACAAAGCAATGTAATTTTGTTTTTGTGTGGGACTTAATGTGCCACTGATACATCTTTCAATTAATATGTGCCCACATGCACTTTTTGTAGAAATTGCTTTCAAGATCAGAATAGAACTAATTGTAATGAAATTTTGTGATTAGGAATGCAATAATGCAAGTGCAAACACATCAATAACTGTATCATTTGGAAACAATAACATTTTACTACACCTTCATACATGTTTTAAGATAAGTTAATAAGATAAGATAAGTTTAATAAAAGTCTGCTATAATTTACTAGTGTATTTGTATATTATCAACATTTTAACTTTGTTTTAATCATTTAACATTTACAAAACAAAATTAACTAGCAAAACAATTAAATTATAATTTAAGGTTTGTAAATGCCAAATATTACAAACATAATTTTTAATGCTTTACTCACACTTATGGGAATTTTAAATCAAAATAATGTTACTGTCTATATATAACCTTATGTCTAATTTAATATAATATAAAATTAGAGAGTAAAGAAAATTAGAATACTTTTCAACACAAATTTTAAAATATGAACATTGATCACAAGTAATGACCAAATTTCAAAAGGAAGCTTAAGACATCATAATTAAAGCCTGGTAACCACATTATCGCTTCCCTCATTACCATCGCCGCTGTCATGAAAAAAAGTGTTTTGACACAAATATATTTTTTGAGCAAAGGTAGCAATAGAGTGTTTCCATATAATCGCTGTTATCGCTTTGTTTCATGACAGAGAGATGATTTTTAATAAACTACGGAAACAGATACTTGAACATCGTATCCAGTCCTTAAATTAAATTTTTTTTCCGTATCAATTGCACTATTTCAAATATCTTGCCTCTCTTGGTCTAGTAGTTCATCTTAATACACTTGTCTGCTTTATAACTTTTGCTGTATTTATAACAAAGACAGTTGTCTTCTATAAAGAAAACAACATTCACTTCTCCAAAGGATGTATTTTGAAATATGTACGAGGAGTGACAAATTTCCCAACCAGATGTTTCCAGTGTGCATCACAATCTAGGAAGCATTTTTGTTGTTACATCGCTACTAAAATTCTAACTGGTTTCCATAAGCAAAACACACTGACTATTGTCATGACTACCACCGAGATAGAAATTTTTCTATCTCATCGACAGACATCAGTGCTGTCACTATTGTTTTACGATGATAGCGGCGATGGTAATGACAGGAGCAATTACGTGGAAACTGGGCGAGAAGTGGGAGAAAGAAACCTGATAAACCTAGACCTAATTATAATGAATAATTAAATTAAACATACATTTGAATATTGTTGTGAAAAGTGAACAGTTGGTCAAGGTAGTTGATCACTTCTTTATCTCTAGCTCCCTCTTCTCTGTACTAAGAGCAGTACAGTAATCACATCTAGTGAATCGGTTGACCTAAAAATATATTAAGAATTCTTAATTTTACAATGTAACAACACAAAACCCATTTTCAGTGGGTCTGGACTTTAGAATACCTGATCTAAGGGCTTTTTTTAGACAAAAATTTCAATACCGAAAATAAATACTAAATCAAAATACTGAAAATTGTTTAATTTCAATTGATTGTAAATTCCGTCCGTTATGTATTTTAAACATACCATAAGTTGTAACATAAGTTTTCCTATTAAATTTGGTGACGACTGGTAATGGTCAGTTGAAATATTGTGTATGCCCCCCTACATTCATTTTTCACGTTGTTCGATCAGTTATTGCAAGCCTTTTTGATAAAAAATTATTTTAATTTTATTTTCGGCCGACCACGAGTTCTGATTCATTGATCGTACACGCCGGTTCTGCACTGGTGTTAAATCTACTTCTTGAATCACGTAATTTGATAGAAATCAATTTAGTTTTGCAGGTCACTCCGAGATTTTAACATGTAACTCGCATTCATAACTTTTAAACTTGTTAGGTGTTATTCAAACGTGTGTAGAATTGTTGTACTATATCTATGTATATGTATGTATATTTTTTTGTAAACCTTTTATTTTAACAAAGAATAAATTATTTTTTGAATAAAAACTTGTTGTGTTTTTAGTACAAGAAAAGTTCCAGGTGGTGCAGCGAGAACTTCGTTAGTAACAAAGGTTTGTGGTTGTTGAGCTTTTTTCCTGTTTGTTTTGTTCTTCGTTTGGTCTGATCTGGACAGTTTTATAATCATTGAATATTACATTAAACTTACCGTAGGGAAAGAAATGTTTGATTTCGTTGGAACATAAACTTTGGCTGCTTTAAAGGTTTCAGCAAATAGTTCTAAAGTTAGAATGAATAACACCAATCCTTTCTACTCTTCAAGACAAAGAAAATAAACGGTCGTTTCATAGGGTGTCATCAACTTGTTCAAAAGCTACAAGAAATTGCACCAATTTTTCTACTCTTCAAGACAAACAAAATGAATCATCACTTCATAGGGTTTCATCAACTTGCTCAAAAGCCTTAGAACCCAATCACACCAATAATTTCTACTCTTCAAGACAAACAAAATAAATGGCCTTTTTATAGGATTTCATCAACTGGTTCAAAAGTTACATTAAAGTCACCAACCATTTATACCCTTCAGGACAAACAAAGTGAATGATCATTTTACAGTGAGGAAACTCGAACGATGAACACTTAGCTTTATTTTGATTTTGTATTTTTTATCTTTCTACTGCTTTAAATCCTCTAAAAAGTAGGTTTGAACTAGAATACACTGAGTGATCAAAATTAAAAGTATTTCTAACTGATTTACTCGAGGAATGTGTAGGTTAAAGAAAGAGCGAAAAAGCACAAAGCGTTCACGGTTGGACTGCCCTCACTGTAACTTATTAGTTAAGATTTATTATAACTCCGTAAAAAATTTACAGTTCGTTATTTTGTAGGCTTGTCTCATGCCGTGAAAATCAGGGAACAGTTAAGAAAACTGCTGTTGAGGTTTAAAGTTCCTCTGGTGTCATGTCAAGGTAAATGAAATATCATTTTTCATCATAATCTTTGTTTTAATCATCATCATCACCACCACTATCATCGTTATCACAACCACCATCACCACTTCACGGTTGACCATCGTTTTTAGTCAGCTTTATCGTCATCACTTTCGTAGAGTTGTTATTGTAGGGTCATTTGCTGTTAATAATTTACCATTCGATGAATAATAGCTCTTTTTTGTTGGTGAAGAAGCTACCAGATGTCCAGTAATTAATGCCGACAAAAATACTGCTTATATGTCTACCTCAGAACAGATAGCGTTTTTGCTTTTCCCTAAAATTGTAGATCCAAATAAGAGTTCCAGAAGTAAAAAATATCGCTGCTTGAAGAAGCAGAAAATAATAGGTTACCGCCATGAGTCAGCATTTGTATTGTTCTGATGGTTGCCTGCGACATGCCGAAACATGCAACGTTCAATATATTTTTCATCTTTATAAAATAATTTGGATAGTACGTGTGTTCTGATTGGTCAACAAGGGCATTTTTATAGCTTTCTCCAAGTTGTGAAAATTTACAGTTTCATGAAAGAAATAATATATAAGTATGCGCTTGGTACTTCGTCTTTCTCTTTGTTAAGTCGGAGAATAATAATTTTGTAAAAGAAATAAAACATTTTCTCCGTATCTTCATAGCCTGGTGAAAATCTCGGCAAAGTCTGTGAGAATTCTCGAGCAGGTGAATTCGAAAACCCTCGACTGCGTCTTGGCTTTTCACTGATGTGCTCTCGAATTCACACAAACATACGTCTCGGTTTTCGCCAAGCTATGAAGGTACGGAGAACATGTTTTATTTCTTAAACGAACATGTAGGACTAATCTGAAAGTTATCTGTTTCAATTCACTTCAACATGTTCACTTGATTTAAACACAGTATATTAACCGCCGGCTGGTTAGCCCAGTGGTAAGGCGCCAGTCTGCTGTGCGGGAGGCTCGGGTTCGATTCCCGGCCGGACCAACACTCAGGGTCTTAATTGAGAAGGTGCTGCCTTTGCTCTAACATCTGCAAATGGTTAGACCTTCGCGTTTTCTCGGATAAGGACGTTAAACCGTAGGTCCAGTCTCTCGATCTCTCTGTTGAGGGACTTAAAAGAACCCACACACT
>JANCMA020146629.1:0-14174 GCA_024336925.2 Zoanthus solanderi
CCCCCACCCCCCCACTAAAATAATCCTAGCTACGGCCATGACAAAGCTTTTAATGCCATGAAGTAAAACAAAGAAAAAAAAACAACCTCGTTCCCAGGGCTTCTCTCTGGGAACAAGGTTGCAAAAAAAAAAAAACAAGGAACAAAAACATTTTAACGTGTCTGCGCTCCAGGACGACAAGTCAGCAAAATTTACAACCAGAAACAATGGCGTCAGCTGCTCGGGTATGTTGCCATCATAATTTTGCTCTGTGGTCATCCTCTTCTTCTAGATTTAGCTCCCCCTCATTTTGTTTCACCACGTCTCTCCATCTCAACCTTTGTCTTCTAACTGACCTTCTTCCTTGTACTGGATGTCTCTATGCTACCTTAATAGCTGAAACGCTAATATCTTACCGTATACTGGGCAAATAAACGCGACGTTTATTTAATGTATTTTCTATTCAATTCAGAAATATGCTAATATATGGCTTACTCTTTACCATAGCTACTGATGCAATTTCTTTAGAGCAAAATATTGATATCACAATATATACTAACGGTTTTATTTTCAATATATATCACAGGTACAATTTGCGTTGAGATTCACTATTTTTACGAAAAATTCACCGTAATTTAGAAGTACTGAAGCACAGTTAACGTACTTCGTCTTCTACCTGTTTTTCTTTTATTACAGGAGGAGAAAAAAACTCTAAAATCTTGAAAATTTTTCTAGAAGCTGTATAAAGAACTATAACAAGACACACAGTAAGTAAAAGTGGATTTTTTCATCATATCTGTTCTGAAAATCGACTGAATTGACAGTGGCCCATACATTTTCTTGTAACTCACCTAAACAACTAGTGAACCTGGATTACCTGCATATGATTGTATGTTCAAGAAATTACTGCCGATAGACTGTACTTTGTATTTCCTGAAGAAACAAGGCGAAAAAACTCCCGGACTATAGTTGCGTCATATGCCTCTTGTCGTTGTGGAACTGATCTGCCTAGTGAAGTTCGGACCAAACTTAAGCTCTAGTCTAAAATCGTAATCAACGTATTCTATTGCATGTGGTTTATATATAAAAAACTTCAATCGAAAACTCTCTTTTATATTCTAGCTCCTTTATCTTGTAACTCCATCACTTACAAACTTACAGGCTTAGGAGTCCTGCTAAAATCAGACTTTTGCTTGTTAAACGCTCCAGTAACTTTTAAGGAAAGGAACTTAAAGTAAAACAAAATTGACATAGGTTATTAATTCAGAATTGTCAATTTGTTCGTTTTTTATTGTGCACTGCATATTTCTTCAGCTGGATTCAGATTCATGCAGTAAAACCCATTCCACTGCTCGCTCTAACCCGTTTAACATCGTTACACGCCGACAGTTCAACGGCCAGCGAAAAGGCATGATGGAGTTTTCGTTTCTTAAAAAATTACGGTGCACCAATCCGAAAGACTTGGCCAGCTTATTTATTGACGGTAAAGGAATGCCATTTCTGTGGAGTGGCCAAACTAACTTTGAATCGCAGGCCAGCAATGATGCTTTCAAGTAAGTCTCAAATTTTTCTGTTAGGTTCCAGTATTCAATGTGGGATGTCTTGCTGTCTGACCAAGCTATAGCTTTGCTCTTTGTATCCTTCAATGCCGCTTCTCTTTCTTTTTGAGTCCAAAACGCAATGGACATATCAAAGGCAAACAGTTCTGAGAAGAAAACATTTATCATCCAATTCATAGTTTCAGTGACCAAGACAGCATGCTTGTTTGATTGTTTCAACAGAGGCTTGAAGGATAACAGCAAGTCTCCGATTGGATTGTAGTCGCTGAGGTTTGATGTCAGAATACGGTCGTATTTAAGTACCGGTGAAAGAAATGGTTGCATCTCCAAGAAATCGGACAAGATAATTTGAAACCGGATCTGGCCTCTCAGTATTTTTGATCTGGATTTTTCAAGCACGTGGCATATATACATATTGTACATTTCTTGAACGCAATCTTTGTGACAGAATTTCTTGACACTGAGGTAATCCCAGCCAGTGAATGGAAATATATCTGAGAGAATACAGTACATGAATGGACCTTCCTCGGATTCCGATTGAAAACTGGAATAAAAAAGAAAAAGTATTTACAATGAATCAAGATAATCATGCACGATTAAAGTTGTTTCTGTCGAGAAAATTGTGAACTAGGAGCTTAAACTACACCTTTTGCTGTTCATTAATGTTCACAAATATTCCACTCGAAATATCTGAATTACATAATTTCAGGTTGATAGTATAAAGATGTTTGTTTATTGAATTTCAAAAGGGCCCTATTGTTTGTAACATCGCGCTATTGTTTGTTATGATCGTTGTAATGTTTGCCTGTTCACACTGTTGTTTGTAACAGTGTGTAATCAGTGTGCTAAAAATTTGTATGAATATTAAAATTGCGTTATTGATAGTCGATTCATTTCTTGAACATTCGTTCTATACTAATGATACGAATATTCGTGCAAATGAAAGTTTGTTTTCTTTTATTGAACGCCTGAATTTGCCATTTGAATGCGCAAAAATTTAATTGACTGCCCAAAATTATGCAAAATTTCCAAATGAATGTGACTTTCACTTAACTGATTGCCGATTCGATCAAGTGATTGTATATTCATTTTATTGACTGATGATTGGCGCAAATGAACGCGTATTTTGCCGTAATGAACAGCAAAAGGTGTAATAGGTGCACTTATTAAAATAAGAGAGCTTATACGAATGGGATTGCTTATTGGAACAGGGGTGCTTATTAACAAAAACACATTTTAAGGTTGTGCTTATTCGAAAGGGGGCACTTATTGGAAGGAGGGCGCGAAATCGAAACATTAAGGTACGTGTGCAAGCACGAAACACGCTGTAAGAATATGTTTTAAGAAAAAAGAAACTAAGATAAAATTCTCTCTAAAGTAGTAAACACAACCTTGATATTTTCGCTACTTCAAAAAAATGAAACCATTTCAATTTATTGAACACTGGCACTGATCAACTTCTTCAGTCAGCATCCAAAATAATACAAGGTGCTACAATTTTAGTTTAAAATTTAAAAAAGGTAATGCGTTTATTTGATCTACAGTAGCTAGCTAAATCCTTTATGGGCCACGTGGATCATTGAGCTGGCGTTTTTCTCCAGTTTCTGTTAACCAGATGAGAGACTTTGACCCCCCTCCAAGGAACACTAATCCATCGCAGGTTAAATCCCAGTATATACACGCTGGTACTCATTTACCAACCCCGGAAGAATGGAAGGCTTAATGAGCTTTGACGTGAATGAAAGGTACACAAATTTTCAAATCTCGTTAGAGTTCCTCTATCTTGTTGGCAATGATCTCACGAATATCTACCCAAATTGTATATTAAACAAGCTTTAACAAATAAATTTTACCTACCAATGTAATTTGCAGCCTCAAGTAGAACAACCCTAAAACCAGCCTGGCAAAGAGACGCTGCAGCAGCCAAGCCTGCAATACCAGCGCCAATAACAGCAATCTGTGAGTCAGAAGCTGGATCTAAATGATCTGCAAAACACCACAGCAAACATCTGTTTTTATATATATACACAATGATGAATAAAAGAATGGCGTATTACAGGTTTTAAATTACTTTATTGGCTTACGCCAGTGCCCATTTCAAACAGATAGTTCTCTTAGTTGTATTCTGTTATTATGCCAAGGTAATTTGAACTTTCTTCTTCGAGACTGGAATTTTATTACGTTACATTGGTTCATTGAATTTTTTAAGTTTGATTTGATTTTTTTGTAAAGTTAATTTCATAATTTAATTTTGACAGCTTAAGGTATGATCAGTTAAAGTGAGCCAAGCCTTTCGATCATCAGCCCCTTTTCAGAGAAATTGTTTGTACCTTATTCCCTTAAAACAGTAGAATGAGAAGGTGCTCATTGTACAAAAATACCTTGACAGGATACGAAATTAAGATTTTTGTCAACCAGCCCGGTTGGACTTATTTAACTGACCCAGACCAGTTTTCAGCCGGCTCAACAAGAAATTAACCGGCCCAGGTCCAAAACAAGAATAATAAATATACAACAACAACAAAACAAAACTTTATTGTGTCCTCAGAAGAGGTTACCAGAATTAGTAATTAAATAAAAGATATATACATAATGGTTAAAGGACATAGCTACTTAAAATAGCTAGGCTAATCGAGTTAAGTAGCTAAGGTCAAACGGTTCATGTCATTGACAATTTGATTTAAAATTACTAAGGACGGGAAAGAACCAAAACAAATAAACTATAAAAACGTACACATACATAAAGATACAATCGTATATACATATAGAATTATATACAATCACATACTTACATACACATATGTATATATATATATATATATGTATATACATATACACATAAATGTACATAATAGGTATACAGAATACGTACATATTGACAGTAAAGGACATTGGAAGAGTAAAGTGCATCAGGTATCTTTATAAGTATTACAAATATGGTTAGTCAGAAGTTTTTTAAATTGTTTCCGGCTTTTGGATTTAAAGTCTTCCTGGATTGAATTCCATACTTTTGCTCCTACAAATCGAATATTAAATTTCCCATAATTTGTCCTCACTTTAGATATGTAATAAGAATCTTTAGAGGCTAATCTGGTATTGTATTGATGCACCCTATTCACTGGTGTAAAAAAATCATGAAATACTGATGGTAAAATGTTTGCATGAAAATCATACACGAACAGAGCATTGTTTATAAATAAAAGATCAGAAAATTTAAGAATCTCCAAAGGATGAAAAAGTGGATTAGAGTGGGCTCGATATTCAGAAAAAAGTAATTATCCTAAGTGCTTTCTTTTGAAGAACATATAGTGGTTGAAGGGTAGTTGAGTATGTATTTCCCCAGGTTGTCACAGCGTAAGTTAAATAAGGATAAATTAATGTATAATACAGCTGTATAAGTATTGATTGTGGTACATAATGTCGAATTTTAGATAACATGCCAACACTACGTTTAACTTTCTTAACAATCTGCTGAACATGGTGTTTCCAGGAAAGGTGAGCATCAATAAATACCCCAAAATACCTGATGCATTTCACTTGCTCCAACTGCCTATCAGCAATAAGGAGCCTGACTGTATGGTTTATAGGTTTCTGGCGTGGATGAAAAATAATAAAATTAGTCTTTTCAATATCTAAAGACAGCTTATCAGCACAGAGCCAATTGGAAACATGGCTTAGGTTTTCATTTATAAAGAATTCTAGTTTAGTCAAGCTTCTATTGGAACAGAACAAATTTGTATCATCAGCAAAATTGTGAAAGTCAAAATAGGAACTGCAGTTGTTAAAGTAATTTATGTATAAAAGAAATAAAAGTGGGCCTAATACTGACCCCTGTGGAACACCATGATTAACTGGAAGATCATCAGACTCAGAAGAGCCTATTCAAACATGTTGTTTTCTATTTTGTAAATATGAGATAAACCAGTCTTTAGCTATTCCACGTACCCCATAATGGCTCAGTTTTGAGATAAGAATATTATGATTGACGGTATCAAATGCTATTGAAAAGTCCAAAAATATTCCACATGAATACTGACCATCTTCCATTGCTTTTTGGATTCTATCTGAGATTAACAGAGTTGCGTGTGCAGTAGAATGTTTATCGCGGAAACCAAATTGCCTATCATAAAGGATGTTATATTTTGTGATAAAAGCACTTAGTCTTTTATACATCAGTTTTTTCTAAAATTCTGTTAAAAACAGAAAGTAGTGAAATGGGTCTGTAGTTATTCATATATGTATAAGCGAAGCGGGAAACTATTTTGTTTTTGTTCTGCTGCTTGGGGGTGAATAGTACTTTGCTTAACCTCTCTATTCTCTCTGTAATGACAGTAACGCTATAACTTGGGAAAAATATATTCGCCTCTTCCCAAAGGCAAAGTTTAATATTTTAAGCTGCAAATTCAAGAGCACCTCGACACTGAAGAATGTGATAAAAACTACTTTCGCTGCAAAGGGTATAAAGTTATCTCCATGATATATGTCATGATAAACCTAGTAGTGATCAGGCGCTTCAGCATTCAACGACAAAAACACTGCGTTCTAGAAGTCAGAGCGAAAATGAAGATTTTAACAAATTAATATTCAAATTCGTTAATGTCAAGGAAGGTGCAAAAGTGTTAAAAATTTTTGTTCCTGTATAAAAGCCGGAAAGATAAAATGAAGATCTGGATGTACTGTGCCGGTTTAAAACACCCGGCGATTCATTTGCAAAATAATGAATTTAACAGAATAGATCTTTTTGTCTCCAGAACATCAATAAATAGTAAATATGTTGCACGGTATTCCAATAATACATTTTGTTTTATGTTTATAACCGAGTTGTTTATTTTTTTCGTACTCGAAATGAAAATGTAGTCGTCTGCATTAAAGTAATTTGATAATATTTTTGTTCTGTTTGGCCACTCTGATACCTTTTTTTGATCCCTTATATTTCGCTTAATCCACATTTTACAAAATGAAAATAAATAAAGGAGCATTCAACTGGAAGGAATAATCTCCAAGTTTCCCGAATGGCCGTAAACTTTTTTTTCTTACCCTTGCAAGCTGTTTATCCATAGGAAAGCCGTATCATGAAAGTATTTTGTCTGTTGAATTATTATAGTAGCCGAATATATAAGAATAATGAACTATAGCAGGTAAGAATCTCCATTCCGTACAACAAAACCTCCTGTCACAAGAGATAAGGGAGAGAGTACAATGTTTGTTTACCCAATAGAAACCACGAGACAGCCTTATGACGTAGTTGGCGAATAAGGTCTGTTCTCGAGCAGGTGAAAACCCTCAAATGCATCTCGGGTTTCCACTGATCTGCTCTCGAATTCTCCCAAACGTTTTCACCAGGCTGTGAAGACACGGAGAACATGATTTATATCTTAAATAAAGACCAAATAAATATTTTAACGACAGTGGTACGAATCATCTTTACAGTGATGTACGTAGTAATTGCGAGAGAAAAGCCTAAAAAATGCAGTATGTCTTTTCGCGTACGTGCAGTGTTTTGGCGCGAAATTTTCCCGCCTCTCGTTTTTGTTCCAAACAAGGTTTTATGCTGACTGGGCTTTAAGTCGTATGTCATTTCTGTGAGTAATTTCCCCTGCAAGCGTACAAAATATCCTTAACGTAATTTATTTTGCAACAGAAATCAAGTTATGACTCTGCTTGAACTGGGTATAATGAAACCCATTCAACTTAAAGAAGCTTAATCTTTTTTCCTTCAGAAGTATAGACCGTGTGGGTTAGGCCACGATTATATCTAATGAGCTAGCCCGGTTGAGCGAAATACGTTTTTCTACCGAGATCTCGGTTATCCGCGTGGACTCTGATTACAGGGAACATTTTCAGCCCGATTTGTCGAAATCTCAATAACACCCATCCGGGATCCTGGCAAACCGGGCTGAAAGTTTTTCATATAATTGCACGACCGGGCTGGCCCGGCTTTGCTTGGACGAGTCGACGAACGCTATTTCATCTAGATCACAATTAACCTTCTCATAAATAACCCAAAGCATCTATTAAGAAATAAAACATGTTCTCCATGCCTTTATAGCCTGGTGAAAACCGAGGCTAACGTTTAGGAGAATTCAAGAGCAGATCAGTGAATAACCGAGACGCAGTCGAGGGTTTTCACCTGCTTGAGAATTCTCACAAACTTTGCCGAGGTTTTCACCAGGCTATGATAACAAGGAAAACCAAGTTTCGTACCAAATACCAATATATATCGCAGTAAGATTTCAATGTTGATTGTAAGAAAAAAATGTTTTAGGCTGTTTTTGTTTTTAGGTTGTGGACATGTTTGGATGCGGACTTCCTGTATGCGCGATTAACTTTGACTGGTAAGTTTCTCTAAAGATTTCATTCAATGATAATGATGATGATGATTTTGACGGTGATGATGGTGGTGATCAATGATGATGATGGTGATGATGGTGGTGATGATGATGATGGTGGTGATGATGGTGACTGTGATAATGATGGTGATGATAATGATGGTGATGATGGTGGTGATCAATGATGATGATGGTGATGATGATGGTGACGGTGATAATGATGGTGATGATAATGATGATGATGATGGTGATGATGATGATAATGATGATGATGGTGATGATGATGGTGACGATGATGGTGACGGTGATAATGATGATGGTGATGATGATGGTGATGATGTTGATGATGATGATGGTGATGAGGGTGATGATGATGGTGATTGTGGTGATGATTTTGACGGTGATGATGGTGGTGATGGTGGTGGTGATGATGGTGGGTGGTGCTGATGATGATGGTGACGATGATGAGATGTTTATGGTGATGATGATGATGGAAATGATGATGGCGATTAACTTTGACTGATAAGTTTCTCTAAATATTTCATTCAATGATGCATGACCGCACGGAGTTTTTGTTCTTTTTCATAATTTTGCTCTATTTCTCTTAGTTTGGACGAATTGGTGAAACATAAAGAAAATGGACTCGTTTTTAATGATAGCGAGGAACTGGCAGAACAGCTCAAGGTACAGTATGAGAACAAATTAACATGAATAAGTGTTTCTTTCTAAGAGTTTTCTTATAAGTGGGGCTGAAAATCTCCAAATTTTGATTTCAAGCTAAGAACATACCAGAAGCTGAAAAGGGCAGAAGATCTTTCACCTAAAGCTCAAACTTGTTTTTTTGTTTGTTGTTTAGGAAGTGTTCACCGACTTTCCTTTCGACCAGAAATACCTGACCAACTTTAGGAAGAACGTAGAGAAATTCCAAGAGACCAGATGGGACGAGACTTGGAACCAAATTGTTTTGCCTCTTTTGACGCAATAGGTTAAGCTGCAGTTCCAATGAGAACCTTCAACCTTTTTTGATGAACAAAGGAGTAACTGAGATCGACTTTGTTACCTGTACTGCAGATCAAGGAGCAGTTGTTCAACGAGACCGATTGCCATTAAACCAGGGTTAAATTTTTAATCCGTGTTCTTGTTTCAACATTACAGATGCGGATTGGAGCTATAATTTGGGAATTAATAAGTTTTTATCCTTGAAAAATTTTGAACAGTATTTTATTAAAAAACATAAAAACTTGTTATTTGGGAAGAAACGGAGGAATTTCTTGCATAAACTAAAAATTGTCACCTGTATTTACTTTATATACACACGAGCTTTTTATGGAAAATGTGGCGCGTGGTATATTCCAAGGTATTCCACTCGAAACCATTGCATAACTACTATATATACAATGTGTTGTGCCTTAATTCAAAGTAAAACCAGTCAAACGTCTTGTAAACGCTGCAAGTTAGTAAAAACTTTTAACTATCTTTTGTTTTCAAGAAATGGTTTTCATTGGGGAAAACTACTAACTATAAATTAATTTTATCCAAGGAATTTAATTTCAAAGCCTTGTGGATTAAATTAAACTGATAACTGATAAACTGAAATAGAATTTATAAATGGGATTCTGCGTCGGTATTTCGATAGAAACAATTTGATAAATTTTTTAGTTTTACAACGTAGTGGAAGCAAGGAAAGTTTATTAAGAATGTTTCTTTGCTTTCACCAGGTTGCAAAAGTTAAAGATTTACCGAGTTGAAATAAAGCCTTTTTTTATTTAATTTAAACAGACTCTGATAAAATTTCGCAAGTGCCTTAAGCATGTATATTATTAAGGACCAGTATACTAACTAATGCACCAGTCAATTGAAACCCCCATCTCCCCCCCCTGGGGCCAGGGTCGGTTGCCCAAGGGGGTGGAGTTATTGTCAACTACTGAATAATTGAAAATTGGAACAAATACAATGTAACTGCCATACGGTAACTATCTGAACATCTGGTCAGATCAGTTGCCTGAGCAAACATTTTGAGTTTGATACTTGACAGGTTTTTAATTGGTTAGGTGTTCAATAAAGTTTGGTTATGACAGCATGTTACTCGGTATACCCATGATGCCATATACCCGTTGGTGCAAAATGCATGGTACTTCAGTAATATGCTCCCATAGACACAACATCTAACAGCAGAGAAAGTTAAGATTCATATTTGATCAAGTAAATGGAAAGACAAGTATTGAAGACACACACTCTTGAATTTGTCTTCCTATTAGAGGGTTAAATTATATTTAAGTCTTATCAGATATACAGGTTTAATTGTAATTTATTTTATTTTCAAATAATTGTATTTGAAAGATTGGAACAAGTAAGTTTGGGTCTCAGACAATTATAAAGAAGAATTGTAAAGAAGAAGATTCTACAAAAGAATTGTAAAGAAGAACTCTAAAAAGAATTCTAAAGAAGAATTCTAAAAATCCCCACCCTGGCCCGAGGGGGTGAGGTGGGGGTTTCAGTTCACTGGTTCATAAAGGTTTGCACTCTTATTCTTTGTTGTAGGCAATAATTTAAACAAACATTTGTAAGTACTTTATGGAATCGTCAATATTCTTAGTTTTAAGTGTGTTTCTACCTTTTATTTTTTCGAGGCCTTTTACATACCGTATCCAGTATAACAACAACGTTTTATTCAATTATCTATGAATCCATAAAATGAAGCTGAGATGATTCTTAACTTTAAGAATTACGACGAAAGACTAACATACGAAACGACGAAGTTTTGTCTTTTTTACGTAAAACTTTAAAAAAATGTCTAAAAATGAAGGGGTACTGGCTCTCTGAGTCTGGGGTTATTATAAAGTGTATTTAATTGAAATATGAAAATACTAAACCAGATTATTAAACAAAGATTTAAGAAACTATAGGATTTTTTCTTGTGATCAATTTTTGAATCTGTTCATGGCAAGAAGTTTTAATTTGCAAAAATGTTATCATTGATAAAGTGTCTGCAACAATTAAGTTTCACTGTTTTCCTCCACTAAATTTCTTGTTGAAGATACCAGTAGAAAATAGTATTTGCATTTTCATAGACTGTGTTTTCATTCACAAAAGGTTTCGAGCGCTTTTTTGTGTGTTTAATGGAGCCAAAACCAATTCTAGAATTGCATGCAGTTTTGGCATCCTGCGGTTGAACAGTAACTGTTTTGCTTTTTATTTTTAGCAGGATTTTAGTTATGTCTGTTCAGATATCTATCTGTTTTACTATAATCTGTTCAAGTGACTATAAATTTTTTTTTCTTAATTTTTTTTTACTTGTCGTTTGTTTGCTTTTTAATAAGTTTTTAGAATCTTCTATTTTTTAAGCATCGGTGTTTATTAAAAGAATTTAAAAATAGTTATGATTAATAAAAAAACTTTAGCCTTTACAGCCAGAATCGCAACCCTATTAATAGATCCCTCGCTTCGACCATGGGCATGGCTTATAATTTTCGCTTCGGTGCTCGAGAAGTCGGTGCCATATGGCACAAAAAAAAATTGCGCGCTGTCAAGTTTGTCTTGTTGGATTGAATTATTTATTGGTTTAACCCCATTCATTTATTAAAATTTGTTGTAAAATTTTTAAAGGTCGTCAGCCGACCAAATTAACAGTTTATGAATAAAGTTATATATAACCCAGTATCGTCTCGTTTTTTGAAAAATTTGAGCTTTGGAAAGTTGTTTGAATCAAGCTTAATAAGTTTTTTTTATCTTTGTTTCCGTTTCTGCGGCCGTTAAGATTAATCTTTAGTTCACAACATTTGTCTTTATTTTTCCTAAGATTTCAAGTTTAAATTTAGGTTAGCAGGCATTCTATTTTTAAATTAATTTTTATGAATACAATTCATAAACGTTACTAAACAAAAAAAATATCCCGCAAGGTTTTATTAGTCTCAATTGGAGACTCCTTTTTAGGTCAAAGTTTTCTTAACACCTTCCTCTTAGATATACAGTCACTGACATTCTTTTAATAACAAAAAGATTTTTTTTACTCTTAACTTTAACTTAGGATATTTTGATGACAGTATTTCAAATTGTTTCGAATTTCCCAAATCAAGGTTCATTCATTGTTTTGAAATATTATTATGAACTTTAAATTTATGATATCGATATTTGATCAAATGCATGATAAAAACTACCGCTGTGGTGAGCATTGATGGAGAAAGTTTTATAGTAGGGAGTGGTTCTAATGAAATCTGAAATTTTTTTTTTTTAAAAATTCCTTTTAGTTTTACTATGAACGTAACACTTTTTAGTCAACAAAATACATGGTGTAGAACTGCTTCATTTAAAGCATATTGTCACCTATCACAATCGGCCTTGATTGGGATTGCAGTAGACTTGACAGCAATTAATTCTATGTAATCTCTCAGATTTTTCTAAAACAATGACTTCTATCAAAGTACAAAAGTACGTTACATATTTGCATCACATTTCTAAAGTTTTATCGCTTCAAAATTTCCCTCCAGTTTCCATGCCATTCGACTTTAACACAAGTCACACTGCCTAACATTTGATTCGCTTTTATGCAAATTTTCATGTTTATATAAGAACTGTGTGTTTCAAAATTTACTGCAGGTGTTATCAAACATTAGTCAATGCTATGTTTTATCAACAATGCACACCGCTCCCCGTCATGTCTTATTTAAATTTATGCCTACAAACTGATTATTGGAGCTGCATTCGGCTATCTAAAGGAGTGGCAGCATCGACCACTGAGTGACTTCGTTTCATATTTTGCAGCTTGTCTCCCTTAAAAGACCATCATGGTAAGTAAACTGACAAGTTTTTTGTAGCAAACTTCGAAGTACAATTTCAAGGGATCATGTTTCAAAAATCTTTACTCGTGTAATATGAATATTCTTCAATTGGTGTGAACCAATTTTGTTGTTTGCACGTGTTGGAAATTGTAATTTGAGCAGAATTGTTTTATCGTGTATTACTTTACTTTTGGGTTATGGTTTTTCGAGTTTTGAACGTACAATGTCAGCCATACAACTCACTAACTCTGTTAAATCGTGTCTGGTAATTCCGTGTGACTTAAAACCACGTGTAGTATTATTTGACTAAAAGTGTAGATGAATTCAGAATTGTGATTCTATTTCAATAGCAATTAGTATTTTCCTTGAACGAAGTAAAACCTAAGAAAACTGAAGACATAAACTCTTTTTCATAAAAAGTTATAATCTATAAAAGTTGTTTTTAAAACTTTAGTTTATCCTTTTTCTGTTAATGTTATTACTTCATTTTATTAAGAAAAGAATCGATGAGATGACAACCGGAACGAGACTATTGAATGAATTCTTAAACACAAGGAAGCTGGGATTGTAATTGCCTTTTTGAAAATTATTGTTAGAATATGCAGTGAGGGTGAAAACTGGGTGAATTATAGGCCTCTTGATTATAATCAACTAGTGATATGGATTATATGTCGAAATTAACTATGGTTCCTAAACTAAAGCTACACAAAAGTTAAACAATGTAAATGTTTCTCATGCCAACTGTCTGGAAAATATTGCTGTTAAAGTTTCATCTCCTTTATATAATCTGGCCAATAAAGTAGGATTCAACAGTTGCTTCCATTTAATCACCATTAAGGTATTTGGATTCAATTTTGCTAGAATGTTTGCCCGCGGCAAGTTCAAATCATTTCCATCCTTAATCACATATTCATCGACAAATAACAGCAACTAGGAACACCCGTTTCTCAGATGAGAAAGGAAAATTAATGTTCTTAGAATATACATAAAAATTTACACATTTTTTTCCGTAAAATTTCTCTTAAGGAAAGTAGCAAGAAAGTTCATCCACTTAAAAATGTATTTAAAAAAAATTTATTTAAACTTTTTATATCTATTTTTCCATTAAACGATAAATGATTAACTAAGTTGTCGGGAAATTTCATTTTTTTCTTAAAAATAATTGTGTGATTTTTAGATTACCGTCATCTGATTTAAAACTAAAGTTTAGCGAGGTTTTTGAAAACGAACTTAAGTGCAACAATTTTTAAGTGCAAAAATGTTTTAAGTGGATCGATCTGCCACGGAGTGCTACCTGATCTCATTCTAACCTGAAGGTTAAATGGAACTTAGGTAGAGAGGTATAGCTAGAGATGAAGAATAGATGGAGGTTTGGTATAGAGGTATACCTGAGGTGAAGGATAGATGGAACTTAGGTAGAGAGGTATACCTGAGGTGAAGGTTAGATGGAGGTTAGGTAGAGAGGTATACCTGAGGTGAAGGTTAGATGGAGGTTAGGTAGAGAGGTATACCTGAGGTGAAGGTTAGAT
>JANCMA020146732.1:0-24325 GCA_024336925.2 Zoanthus solanderi
CGAAGAAATGAAGGAAAAGCTAGTTTGTCACAGTTGCCTACCAGATGGGATTATTGACCAAGTTTTGTCGATTGGCCCAATTGTAAATCCCAAGAGGTTCTTGTGAATGGTCCTAACGCTATTTATGGAGATCGCAGTCGCTGGAGGAAAGCTGTGTAAACAAGCTACACACAACGAAAAAACATGGCTATCACAAACTCATCGACAACAAATTGCACCGATTGGATCTTTTCAAAATCTTGTTCTTTCACTGCCGCAATTATATCAGAAACAGTTGCACTGGTGTTGATATTTCTTGTCTCAACAATTGGTAACATATTGATTATTCTCGTTATTCGACAGAGTCGACGGCGAAACGAATGGACAACAAATTATTTCGTCACAGCGCTTGCAATCTCAAACGTTCTGGTGCCATTCATGTGCGTACCGTGGATTATAATCTGGCTTTTACAAGGGCAGTGGCTTCTTGGTGATTTAACTTGTAAAGTGACATTCTTTTTTAATTTTATTAACGGTGGAATCTCGGCAGGTTTGATGACCTGTATCTCGCTTGACCGTTTCTATGTTACTGTCCACCCGCTAAGCTTCAAAATGACGCGGGCCCAAAGCAAAGAACTAATCTTTTTTGTGTGGCTTTTCATGACCTCTGTTAGCGCGCCCACATTATATTTTTACAAAACAATGGTCAGTCGCGATAGAAGGGGAACAATTTCAACACAGTTCTGCATCAGTGATTCTTCCACCGTTGAGTGGAAACTATTTATAATTTTGTTCTTTTTGGTCGCATTTTGTTTTCCAATCCTTTCAACCTACGTACTTTATGGTCGCATTATTTATAATGTTTCTCTTCGTAACCGACAAGCAAGAACTTGCCCCGATGACTTTCGAAGGCACACAGGACGCGTTCCGCGAACAAAGGTGAAAGTTTTGAGAATGCTGGTCATTCAGAGTTTTATTTTTACAGCTTGTTATTTGCCATATTTTTTGTCTTTGGTCCTCAATGCGTTAGGAGTTTTCATTGTAAAAGGAGAACTGTACATTGCAACGTTAATCCTGGCGTTATCAAATTCAGGGCTTAACTTGCTGACTTATGCGCTCTTCAGCGCTGAATTTCGCCAAGGTTGCAAGAGAGTTATTTTTAAGCCTGATGCTTCACAAGCGTACAGACTTCAATCACTTGGAAGAAAAAACAGAATTTCGCCGTTTGAATTTAGTTCCGATCACTTTGAAGGAATTGAAATGCGCCTTCCTGAACACAAACAGGTTGAGAAATCGACAACTAGAAATTTTGCTGTTAATGGAACAACTAAACATCTTACGGCATGGAGTTTAGAAAGCCAAACAACTGCGAGCAATGCACGCGAGTAGGAAAAAAAAGAAACAGAAACTATTGTGAAGAGAAACACAGAAGTATTGTTGTACTCGCACGAAAAAGCTAATTCTTGTTTAAATATATTCTACCCCGAAATCTAACAAGTTGAAAGATTAAAGATAAATATATATGGCATACAGTATGTATCTATGCAAAATTTTAGGATTTTTATAATAAAAGTGAATAGAAAATTTTACCAAAAAGTCAAACTACAAGAGGAAAATATATTAATTTAACTAGAAGAAATAATACTTGAATATAATGATTGCAAGACGTTGTAGATTATGATTTAATCCGAATGCTCTACAGGCGAACAGGTTGTATTAATTATTCACTTGATCGTAGTTATTGTAACTGAGTTTTGTGAATTGTCTTCAAGCGTCGAATGGAAGTGCAGCTTTGACTTTATTTCCCTGTGGTTTGAAAATTACCATCTATATTTTGTAACAGTAAAACATACAATATTTATAATTTCACCTGTTTTGCCGGCGTTTAATTAATTTTTGCCCCTTTGAATTTTTTTAAGAATTTTTTTTGATGACTACAATCCCGCAAAATCCTTTGTAAATTGTCTTTGTAAAAATCAGAAAAATGTATATTATTTAAATGAAAATAAAATGTTAGTGAGGTGATAAATTGGTTTCATATTTTCGAAAATGTTATTTTACGACCTTGCGCCAAAAGTCGAGAGGAATGGTTCTTAGGCTCACACCAATTTCTCCGCATACTTAGCACGTCGTAATTTCTAAAGGAGAATTAAAGCACACTTGTGGCTTTCCCAAAAAGTTTTATCAAACAAGAAATTTCTTTCGCTCATTTAAATTAATGTTTAGATTTCTGTCTAATTTTTCCCCTTTTTTGTGCGTTTCGATCAAGTTGGTATTTACTTTACAAAATTTGTTGCAATGTAAAGTTTCAGTCTGTCGTGTTTTTCACTGTCCAAACTGTCGGGTGTTTCCAAAATTATCATGACATACCTCTAAAAATTATAACGAAAATCATAAGCAGCTGCTTGAGACATGAACAGATCTCATAAAATGAATTACTGTTGTAGATTAACCGTTTGTTTTTTATTTTTTGTCAAACAAAAAAAATATTGATTCCCAATTGAAAAGACCTTATTTTCAAAACATTGATCAAAACGTATACATGTCAAATTCAAACTTTCTAATCAGTTCAAAGTAAACATTGGAGAAGAAATTAAATTGCTTTAAAGGCCTGTAAAAGTAAAAAAAAAATTACTCGAAATATTTTATTCACTATAAAAATATCCTTTTATTAGGTGATTATGCTAAAAAAGGCCGAAAACTTTGTTTTTACACTTCATGAAAATATTTTTCTCGCGGTAAATGTTCAATTCGGCATAACTTCGAGCAGACAAACAAAATATACGGGAGACAGAGAATCGAAATTTCGCAGTTATGTTGAAAATCGTTTAATTGAACTAAAATTAAGACGTACTTGTAAAAATAAGTGTGTAATGTACACAAAGTAAAGCGTGACCAGTTTTACGTGTTTTAAAATACGGGACAAAAATTTTCCAACTCGATCCGGCTCACAAGCGTGCACGATAAAGAAACGTTTGTTTTTTTGCCAAGTTTATTGAAAGATTATAGCCACAGCAATAATTTTATTAAAGCCCTTGATATTGAAAGAAGCTGTAGTATTAATAGTAACCGCTCAGTTGATTTCTTATAGTAGAAAAAAATTCTGGCTGAGCTTAAATCTAACTTTTTTTATCTTACGCCAATCTCTTGACACTTCTTTTAAGTTTATTTCATATTAGCGTCAAAAGATGAAATTTGTAACTTAAAACTGAGTAAAAAAAATCCCGTTTAATCTTTGCTAATGTCGGAACAGTGATTTGAAATTAGTTGAAAATTGGCAATTTTTCTTTTTTACGTAAAGCAAAAATGAAGCGAACATGTTTTCGTTTTCATAACCCTTCATTTCAAATCTGTTTATGAGTGGTGTGGACTTCAAAAGGCTTTGTCTGCCTTTGAAAATAATTTTCGTTTGTTTTTTAAAGTGAAACGCTTTGTATTCGAAAATTGTTTTGTTTCGTGGTTATTCTTAACTTCAGTCCGCTTGAGATGCGATCTCATATTCTTTCTAAGTTCAACAAAAAATATAAAAGTCGGCGTTTGAGTTTAGATCTTCTGCCACTCGACTCAGTGTGCGTAAGACTAAGAGAAAGTTTTACAAATTTTTTTGTTATTAAAAACTGAAATATTTAGCAAGCGAGAGTGCTCCGGCTACTGTTAGACTAGAGTTCTCAATAATCTTGGGAATCGGTGCATCACGGATTGTATTAGAGAGCTCAAAAATCATATGCATTTAAAGTACATTTTACTTACAAATTGTCTACCAACAATGCCTGTATCTATTTTGATAAGCTCTCGCCCCAATTTTCGCACGCGACTAAAAAAAAATCTCGTCAAAAACTAACGAAATAGCTTGCTTTGCAGGTTACCAGCTTGATGATCTGAAGGATTTTGTCAAGGAGGTCTGAGCCCTTTTGTATCTCATGCATTTTTGACGAGTATTTTACAATTATATTGCAACTCATCACGATAAACACTGTCTTTGAAGTCAACAATATTTTTGTTAAAACTTTCAGTTATGCCGGTCATTCCATTGTTCCTCCACTGTGTCGATTGATGTATACCTCAATAAGAACTTTTTTTTTTCTAAAAATGTGGAAAAATGCAAAGGTTCATTATCTACTTAATTGCAATAACTTTTACGATTGTGATAATTATCGGCCGATTTCGATTCTACCCATATTATCATATAAGTAATTTCGAGAACTATGCACATGGCGCGTTTTCGTGAGTAAAAATGATTTGATATACTAGTGTCAATCAAGTTTTAGACGCAATCATTCAACTGGGCGGGCTTGGTTGGCACATTTGGTAAGATCTCTAGCTGCCTTCCGACCACAAGGACCCCAGTTCGATCCCCGGCTCTGCTAAGATTTGAATATTTGTGCGACCATCTAGTTTTCAGCCTGAGTTAACTCAGCTTTCCATCCTTCCGGGGTAGGTAAATGAGTACCAGCGTTTGATGGGAGCTAACCTGCAATGGATTAGTGTCCCATCCAGGGGGAGTCAAAGACTCTCATCCTCTTAACACTACAGAAACCGGAGATAAGCGCCGGCTCCATGGGCCACTTGTTTCATAAAGGATTTAGCTTTTTATATGAAATTTGTTTTTATTATATAATTATTATATTATGTTGGAAAGTTTATAATATTAAACATATTGTGGTGGAACTACCTATGTTTGAAAGTGCCATAGGCAAGAATCATTCTTTATCTTCCTTTTTGTTTGGAAAGGAAACGATCTCGCTCGAGTGCTGCGATGGGGTAGTGGACATTCTGGAAGTGAAGATCCAATGTCGTTGCTGATGGCTGTTGACCAAGCAGAGCGCGTGTCTTTAGACAGGTGAGCATGTCAGTCAACATTCCGACATTTTTTACATGGTTATCATAATTGCTGAAAACTCAATTCAACTCAACTGCAATAGCAGAAGAATCAAACTCTTGTGATGTTAAAATGCATATAACTCTCGTTATTTTTGGCTCAAACTATTTATTATACAGTTCTAAATCCCTCTGCGAAAACATTTTTGTCCAAATATCATTTTTATGGTACTTTGAAATTCTAGATACTACCGCCTGCTTAGTTCATGGTCGCGGATTAAAGGAGACTGGCACTAGGCACAGATGAAGTCGTTCTTTACTGAAATTCAACTGACTTCAGAGAAGAAAGTTTATATCGGAGAAACAGAAGTGTTGGTGAATGTTTCAAAAAACACATTGAAAACTATGAGTTGAAAACTAAATCAAAGTATAACACAGTGCTTTATATAAACATTCCATTGAAAAACATAATGGCTGGAAAACTAGATAAAAATTAAAATAATTGCCAAAGCTCCAAAAAATCGTATGAAAAGAGAAATTAGTGAATCAGAGTATGTTAACCATTTGAAACCTGAATTGAATTATAAAGATGAAAGGTCAAAAACCCAAACTATGAGAACCCACAAGAAGAAGCAGAAGGCACAATAAGAAGAAGAAGGCCTGAACAGCACAAACAAGAAACAAATGTGATTTCTTCCATGAACAACAGATATATTTTGAATCTTTTAAAAGCAAAGAGAGAAATATTCGACGGTTCAAGGATATTGTAAGTCACTCAAACGAAATTCTATCGTGCAATGTTTTCTGTTCCAAAATGTGCCATTCTAATTCGACATTTTTGCCAAGTGCTTAGTAGAATTTCAAAACGAAGTTTATTAAAACCTTTCGCTGAGGTACTTAAAACTGTAT
Organism: Zoanthus solanderi; assembly: GCA_024336925.2. NCBI lineage: Eukaryota > Metazoa > Cnidaria > Anthozoa > Zoantharia > Zoanthidae > Zoanthus > Zoanthus solanderi. Next base: position 5,707 of record JANCMA020146732.1, read on the forward strand.
GGTAGATAGTTTGAGACAGAAAGAAATTAACTTCAAGAGTACCACGTAAAAAGGTAGCAAGTATATTCTGCTCATATCGAAGCAACATGCCAATATAAAGCTGCTAGATAATGGTTACCTGATCCTCGGATTTTTCTTCAAGGTCAAGAAATTTTTTTGACTCGGAAAAATTTTACATTTTTCATTTTAAGTCGGTGAGCTTCGCTTTCAAGGTCTGCTTGTTCTTATTGATGCAGAAGTTCCTTCTTTTTTGAAAACGTCCAAGTTTAATTGCTTTCAAGTTTAAATAGATATCTGGCGGGCGGGCGTGGTTAGCGCAGTTGGTAAGTTCTCTGCCTTCCAACCACAAGGTCCCCAGTTCGATCTCCAACTCTGCCAAGATTTTGAACTGGTTTGTGCGACTTTCTTTCCCGCCTAAGCTAATTCAGCCGTCTATCCTTCCGGGGTAGGTAAATGATTACCAGCGTCTGCTGGGAGCTAACCTGCGATGGATTAGTGTCCCATCCAGGGGGATTCAAAGACTCTCGTCCGCTTAACACTACAGAAACCGGAGATAAGCGCCGGCTCCATGGGCCACTATAGGCTCGTAAAGGATTTAGCTAGCTTAAATAGATATCTGAACAGACATAACTTGAATGCTGCTGAAAAAAATAGCAAAACAGTTACTGTTCATCAGCAGGATACCTAAATTGTGTGCAACTCTACAATTGGTTTTGGCTCCATTAAAATCAGGAACAACTCAACTTACTCCTTTAAGTCAGACAACTTAAGTTTAAAATGTTTACAATCATAGCTATTTTATATAATAGATTTAAGGGGTAAAGCTCGCTTCCATCGCGGCCTTTGTGTGCCCTTTTAGTGACTTCAAGTTAGCAACTAGTACGTTTGTGCTATCTATACTTGTTGTTCAAATTTGTTATAAATTTTGCTGATTATTTGTTAGCCTATATTAAAAGACATGACATAACCGTGGCAAACAAACAAATAGGGTATTTATGCATGATTACTTAACATGGACATTTCTCTAATTTTTTAAATACAGTATTTTCTTGATCTTAGTCGTGCATTGATTTCCCAGGTGGACTGTAATGTTTGACAATACGGATCATAACCAGTTTGATGCCAGCTCCGATGATAGCGCTATAGGATCCGTGTGTGAGGAGGAGCCCAATTTATTCGTCATGAACAACTACTTCAGTATTGGCCTTGACGCTGAACTTTGCCTTGAGTTCCACATGAAACGAGAGGAGAAGCCAGAACGATTCACAAGTCGACTACACAATAAAGGCGTTTATGTTCGCTCTAGTATCCGTAAGATGATGAAGAGGTCATCAAAGATGTTACAGGATGATATAGAAATCGAGGTTGATGGCAAGAAAATCGACTTGCCTGTTCTAGAGGGTATTGTGCTATTAAACATTGGAAGTTGGGCGGCCGGGGCGAATCTTTGGGGGAGTCACACAGATGACAATTTTTTGATCCCTTCATATAGTGATGGTATGGTAGAAGTAATTGGTTTAACTGGCGTCATGCACATGGGTCAGATACAGAGCAGTATTCGTGGTGGGATACAACTTGCGCAGGGCTCTCAAATCAATATCAAACTCAAATCTGATTGGCCAGTACAAATTGATGGCGAGCCTTGGATGCAGAGCGCTGGACACGTGATTGTCCGACCAGTGCTCATGCAAGCGAAAATGCTGAGGAAGCGTAAAGCAAGAGTGAAAACTGCGCCAGCTTATCCTCGAATGGCCAGACAAGCTACTATTGGAACTAGCACTCCTTCCTCTATAGAGGTAGCACGAAGTGTCTTTCATACTCCTTTATCGCCATAGATATTTGATGCTGAACAAATGAAGCAGTAATTATACCACTATTCTTCTCGCCAATAGGCGAATCTTTTATGACGTCTTTTTTTTTTTTGCATTTGACTATGAACTGTGATCCACTTACCCAGCAAGACAAAATGTTCTGAATGTTGGAAGAGCAAAATAAAACTAAGCTCTCTAGCGATTTTGAGTCCGATATCTGAAATAACACGTATTTGGCGCGGCTTTGAAAACTCAAAATTTTACAATGTTTATATGAGCTCATTAAGCGTTTTGCTACCCAGCCTAGCAGCAAGTTTTGAAAATCTTTAATTATAACTCAAAAGTTTACAAAGCAAACAAAGAACAGATCTAGCGAAACTATTTCTAAACAGTATTCCTTCATTCCCTACACAAAAATGAGAACATTTTGGATGTTTAGAGAAACTTTCAAAATTTGTTGCTAAGATGGGTGGCAAAACGCTTAATGAGCTCATTTAAACTTTGTAAAATTTTGAGTTTTCAAATCTGCTTCAAATACGCATTATTTGAGACATCGGACTCAAAATCGCTGGAGAGCTTAGTGTTATCTTGTTCTTCCAATATTCAGTACACTCTGATTTACAGCCCAACCAGGTGTTGAGACTCCTGAAATCCCATATGCTAATGAGCTAACAATGTAACAAAGATTCGCCTATACAATACATTAAAGCACATTCCACTACAGCATAGTATCTACAACAATACATTGAGTGAGACATTCGTTCCGAGAGCAAAAGTAAAAAATATTGAAAGTAGCTAAATTAGTCGAAATTCTTTTTAAAAATTGTTAAAAAAGTAAGAGAATTGAAATCTAACTTTGTTTCTGTTGTTTGCTAGAGTTGCTTCCTTTATCAAGCGGTTCCTAGCGTTGGTGTACGCGCCCTTTTTGACTCGCGGATACTTTGTAGGAGTAAGAGTGAGTTGGCCGCAAGTTTTTTTTTTTTTGCGTAAAATCGTTAAAAAGCCTCTAGCCTTTTTTGCGCGATGAAAGGAACAAGATCAGTTTTAACAAGTTTCTTTGCGAATCCTTGTGCCATAATCAAAAACCAGTTGTACAGCCAGACTAAACCAGTTCTAACCTGTGTTGCACTTGCTAACGGGTGAGGGCCTATAAAGCGTACTAATATTTGAATTTAAAGTTAATTATAATTGTTGCATATGATCAGGCAATGGTTGGTTTTTTTTTAACTGTCTCGACCCGCGGGGAAAAATGGAATAACTTTATTTGACGTGAATTTTGAACGAGTTACCTGTGGAGGATGCTAGTTTGCTCACTTTTGCAGTTTTACTTTTGCGCAGTATCCGTGAGTCGTCACAAAAATTACTCGTATAGGAAGGGCTTAACGTGCTCGAGAAAGGGTATTACAAGCAAGGCGGAAAAAACTCGCGCCAAAATTCATCGCATACGCGACGTTGGTTTACAGAGTTTTTGCTTCTATCTTGTAATTTTATGTTCACTAACAAACAATTTTTTTTACATTGTCTAATAAATGGAAACCAATTCTAAATTGAGGAATGAAGGTATGTTTTATAAACAATGTTTCGAAATTCATACACATTTATGAAGATGTAAATATTAGTAATGTTTAAAATTGAAATATTACAAATTGTTCTCTGGCTAAATGTTTGATAATCCAAGAATCAGTGACAAAGTTTTTATTTCAAGTTACAATCTTGGCACATATCTGTTACTAGGCATGCTTGGATGGGCTGTAGCAAAGGAAGAGCCGAAGGGCCCGTCCCTCACCCCCTACCCCCATCGTTTTTACCCCAACCTTTGTGCTCACTACTTAGTTTTGGACACTCGGATTTTGTTTCAAATGGCGTTTGAATCCGAGATTTCAGACAAACTTAATTTCAAAATTTCACGAACCCCTCTAGAAGGTTCGTTCCTTCAACATTCGATTGTTTGTTTGTTTAAACAATTGTTAATCTAATAATGTTTGAAAAATTTAACATTTAATAATTGAAAAATCGAAATTATTTTGCCGAGTGTTTTAAAGTTTTTGGTTTGTAATTGAGAGTTTCAGTTGTGCTCGAGTTGTTCGTTTGATTTATTTTTGTAATGTCTTTTAGGAGAATTTTGTGTTTGTAAACAATTTTTATAAGCGAAACACATTCCATACATTATAGTGTTTTAAATAGGAACACTTACTGTAAAACTAATTAATTTAATTTTTACAGTTAAAATGCGACGGTCTCAACTTATTTGCGTTTTCAAGAATTACATTAAGCGCGAAAGCAGATAAATATAATTGCGTTGAAACGGTAAATTCATGACCATTGCAGTCTATAATATATTAGCCCCTTCAAGATTTGTAAAAATATTTCAGAATATTAGGTCGCGCTAATGTCAAAACAATTATTCTATTAAGTTCATTAAACATAAAGAAAGTGTGAAAACTAAAATATATGAGCCGGAAATAAACAAAAGGATGAATATGGATGGCTTTCTTGAGTGTTATGTATCAGTCAATTTAAACCCTTGCACGAAATCCCGGGCAATTTAGCGGGGATTAGGTATAGAAGTTGTGCCTCAAGAGACGGGCATTATAGATTTGGGAAATTTTGGCGGATATTGGGCGGGGGTTAAACGGTTTCAAAAAAAATGCCGCGAAGAGCCTGGGAACTAGTTTTGCATCGCCACATCTGAATATATTTTAATATCTTGCGTCGCGCATGATATACTAGATGACTGTGGGCTTTGTTCTGTTTGTGTTAAAAATCAACTTGAAAGCAAAGAATTTAAATTAATTTTATAGGCATAGCTGGAATACCCCAGAAGGTGGGGCATTAGCAGTGTTTAGAAACCCCTAAAGTCCGATCCCCGCCTAATGATCGGGATTAGGAATGACGGGGGAAGGCACGGGGGTTTTCTTTATGCATTAAGGGTCGTTATTTTCCATATCAAAAGGATCTCATAAAGAAAGCGATCAAACTTTCAGCGGTATTATTTATATAGGGTGGCAAATTGATCATGAAAATCGTTCGGACTTTGGTTGTATTTGTCGCCGAAACATTTTTTCATATCGCTACTTTTAATTTAAAAATGTTTTTAAAATCTTTCGCTATTAGAAGATTTGGAAATGTTCTCCAAAATACTTTCTAAGTACATTTTTAAATATCAAATTCCGGCAATTTTCACGAACATTTTGTCACCCTCTTTTATTCCCTCTTCTCCGTAACTCTCCCTCACGTTTTCGGAGCACAGTAAACTCTGACACCCAAATCCAGGAGTAAAAAGGAAACTATGTTCAGACGGACGGCAAAATTGTCCTTTTCGCCAGAAACAACTTGACTTTCGGTTTATGCCGACCTCTTCTACACTTGGATGTTTGCGTCATCTGTTAATACAGGCCGGTTCTTCTTCTTTGCTCGAAGCAAAATTCAAAGTCTTTTCCAGGTGTGCTCGATTACGATATGCTTTTGCACTCAGTTATTTACTTTCAGATCGAGTCCACGGCAAGTAAGAAGGAGATCCACGGTTGCGAGCTTTTCGGTTTTATAAAAGGAACAAAAAAACTATGTCCATAAACGATTCGGATGGACAAACATTACGTGTACCTATAAGTGGACCGCAAACTCAGAATTCAAGAACTCTTTCTTTACTTTCAAAAACACCCATTTTTCAAAGAATCCCAGGCCTGGAACGAGATATCCCGAAATTCAAGATTTTCAGTTGACGTATAAACCCTAGTGCGACTGACCCTGAGAAGCCGAAAAGACAAATTATTTACATATATACATATAAAGATATCTGTCCTTGGCTTGCCAAGTTGTCTCTAAGACGAACCCTAGCAAAAGCCCATGCAAACGGTTAATAGTGGGAAAAAAGAACTTAGAAAAAATCAAACAACTTTCTCCATGCAAACGGGGAAAATCTACCCAACTGTCAGAAACTTTAAGTTAAAGCTTTGTGAACACCGATCTTAACAATATATACCCAACTGTCTACACAGCACGTATTCATTAATATTTAGTAAAATTTCTCAGTTGATTATAGAGTTTCCGGTGCTCTCATTGGTGGAGATTTGCGCGAGGTGATTATATCCAGCGTGAAAACAAATTTTCAAAATGAAAAAATAAAAAACGCAATTCCGATAAGCGTTAAGGATATAAGTAAGTTCAGAATAACACTTTTCAAAGGTAATACAATATCATTATGATAATCGTGTTAATTAGTGAAATATAAAACTCCGGGTGGAAATATTTCAAATGTCGAGACGCGTGACTGAGCAAATGACAACAACAAATAAAATTTTGTACAATTTTTCCTTTATTTGACAGAATGGTTTCAACAACAAACCATAAGTGATTTTACCAAAAGAATTATTCGCCTCAGGATCAGTGAATATCTGGGTGGTGAATATTCACCAGATATTCACTTCGCCTTCGGCGAATAATTGTTAATTAATATGCAACCGTAGTTCACTGCCCAAAATTCGCGCGCGCGATTGGCCTAAATCGATCACATGAATTGCATTACTTTCGACAACGTCACAACTGTGCTCTAACTTCAATAACGCATAATTTTTGTGTTATTGAAAATGGCCGAGTCATCAAGATTTTCAGTGTGTACAAGAAGAAATTTCTGATATCAAAATAACTCAATCCCAAAAGGCACACACCTATAGCCAACATGGAGTGTTTTTGTTTTTTTTTAAAAAAGTTAAGCTTTTATATTATTAAAACTGGAAACTTGTGTTCACTTTATATACACGCTTTTTTTAATAAGAACCAGTAAATTTTGCTGAGGTTCATTGTTCTTAATTTTTGGGCTGCTTCAGCCTCAATTTGTTCTTAATTTGTTCTTATTTCTGTGAGCGGTCTGAAATGAGAAATCAAAACAAAAAGACAAGGCATTGAAAAACAATACTGATCGTCTGTACATTTTGTCCTCTCTCGCAGTCCTCGCCTACAGGCTGCAGAGGACAATTTTTTTTGTTTCTCAACGATTTTACAAGATACATTTTTAATTTCAATTAAAGACATTTTCACTTTTTTCAGCCTCAGTCTGAGCTTCTTCTTAAATTGTTCTTAATTTTCGGCCAATCTGAGCCTCATTGTTCTAATAAAGTTGTTCTTATAAAAAAAAAACGTGTAGTGAAGTGCGTTCGATTTGTATTAAGTCTGTTAATACCATAATAATAGCTCGAACCGCACTGAAAACAAACACTAAACACGCGATTGATCATGAGGTACGAAAACTTTATTTCTGCTACTTTCAGAAAAAAAATATAATTTCAAAAAGCGACATTTCTTCTGATAAACTGAAAACGTTTTAAGTTAGTAGATTCGTCTTAAAATGATAAAAAATTGGACAAAGGTGACGGAATCTGTTTCAGTAATAGCAAGTTACTAAAATAATGGAAGTAGGACAGGAAATGATTAAGAACAAAGAGAGTGTATGGGTTCAAACATGCAAAAGTTAGGAAGATTGACTCCTAGAATTTGCACAGACTAGTCTTGATGTCTTGAAAGGATTCGACTCAAAAAGTCCATGCAAGTTTGATCTATAGTTTACTGACTACGCCTTGAAACTGAAGATACTGTAGCGATTAGAAACCAAAAAACAGGTTGTTAGCTTTATGCCCTGATTATATGGAACGGGTTAGCCCGGTTGAGCGGGCTGCAAAAACAACGTTAACCTTGGCCCGGTACTGACATGATACGAGCCGTCCCGGTCCAGGCTAAAGATACTTTAACAATCATACGCAATGTGTCTATTCTGCTGTTTTGACGGGCCACATGCACAAGTCTTACGAATGTCATGGTTTCCGAAACAAAAATACTTCTTTTCCTTTATAAGGTATTTTCATAACCATGCGTAGTGTATTGTCAGGACCACAGGAATCCATGAGATTTGTAAAACCTGTGCCCTCTCCAAAACTGTGCGATATAGACACTGCACATGATCGTGAAAGTAGCTTATACAAAGTTAGCGGGAACCGGTTTTGTATTTGTTTACAATATGATGGAATTTTGAAAATTTCCCATCTACTAAACGATATATTTAAGAACATATGAGGCTGAAATTCCCAAAATATTTGAGAAAACCCAGCCTCAGCTCCAAAATTAGACATTCTTATAAAAACGATTGTAAGGCAGCAACTGGCATGCCGGAAGAGCCAATTCAGTTGTGCTCAGCACAGTTTGCCGGGATTCCAGACGGTTATTACCAAAACTGGGCCTTGTATTCGAGAAGTTGCTGACATGTCTTTAAAATACGCATTAAAATAGTTTATTTTCATTTTTTTCAATTTCAGATAATATATATTAATTGGCAAAGGGGTTAGCGCAGTTGGGAAGATCTCTGCCTTCTAACCACAAGGTACCCGGTTCGATTCCCGGCTCTACCAAGATTGGAATATTTTTGAGACCTTCTTTTCCGCCTAAGCTAACTAAGCTTTCCATCCTTCCGATAAATGAATTCGTAGTACCGGCGTCTGCTTGACGCTAATCTACGATGGATCAGTGTCCCGTCTAGAAAGAGTCAAAGACATGCATTGGCTCTCGTCCGCTTAACACTACAGAAACCGGTGACTATATATAAGATCATATATGCCGGCTGCATGGCCCACTCGACTCGATACTGAAATAATCACATTACAATTTCCTCAAATGTGATTGGTACATAAACTGCTGTCTCTACAGAAGATATTTCCCCATGCAATGTAAATTTTCAATTATTTCCGCAGTTTACCATAAATGAAAAATTGCAATTAAAAGGCAAAAAGCTATTTTTCAAATTGCAATTTTTTGTTTTTCGGATATTGTAATGATTATAATTAATTGGTAACAGGACTTCGTGTCGTCTAATTCAGTCTGTAATCATACTCGTGATTCACAAATCAGATTAGCGCTTCGCTGTCGTCCGATTTTGTTAATCACTCGTAAGATTACAGACCGAATTGGACTCCACTGAGTTCTGTTACCATTATTAATATTTTGGGGGTCCAAAACCAAGAATTGGGGTCAGTTGGGGTCAATATCCGCTGTTACACCAGCATTTAACCATGAACTACAGGGTATTCAAGAGCTTTTCATTCACAATGAGTTACCTTAATTACGCACAGTACTGAGTAGAACACCGCGGCATTTACAACAGCGATCTCAAACAGCTCTCATTTATCAATGCAATCATCACTACCTCTAGGGTTTCAAATAACATTTGAAGTATGTATTAGTAATCTTTTCATTCATCAATTAATTATTGCTGCCTTAAAATATTCAAACTGTTTACCGGCAGAGTGACATAGTTTCTAGACATTAAGATTATTCTCTGTTTTTTAAAGTCATAACTTTTCTCAACTTAACCGATTTTATGTGTTGTTTTTTGTAACTGCTATTCGTTAATATCGAAGGCAGAGTAGAAAACTTTGCGTTTCGATTTCTGCTCTGAAATTGGAATACTGTAACATATGCTGTGCACGTCTCGCCTCTTACTACGATTTTCTGGTTCAGAATTTCCAGCTTTATTCTCTTTCCTTTGAAGCCGTTTAACAGCAGAAACTGATTGTTCAATGGCAGGTAATCTGCGAGGAATATTTCTTTGCGTACAACTAATTTGAGGTAGTGTATTCAATTTTTTCTTCAGTTGTTCTGTTTCTATTTGGACAGATCTATCATTTCGCCTAAACTGTTTAGCAACATCGTCAACAGTCTTGTGATCGCGGTCTCGTTTAGAAGCTTCGTTTTCAAGTCGTTTGTGTTCCTTTCTAAGCCCAATTAACTCCTTTCGCAATTTTCTTTCTTCCAGCTTGTAATCAATGCATTTCTTTATCTTGTGCTCTTTAAGTTCCTTTTTCAAGCTCGTCAGAAATTTCTTTTCCTCGTGAACAATTAACAATGCTTTTTCGTAAACAGACTGGGGTCCTCTTGTAGATTCGCAAGGCATATTCTTTTTTTTTTAGTTTTTTTGCTCAGCGACTACAAAAGTGACGTTAAACCATTATTTACATGGCTCACGTTAAGCAAGATCAGAACATGTTGCCGACCAATTGCCGTCTCATATTTTAACTTTCTGACTGAGTATTCAAAATACAGGCAGATACTGTTCAAAGCTCTTATAGAAGATAACATGCATTAGTCAGATATTCTTTGTCTTTTCAGCGTTTGATAAACTTCAAAAGAGACAAAACATCATTTTCGTTTTTGTAATGAATTGCATTGAACAGGGGCATCAGAAACTAAAACGTTATTTTGCCGCAATGATTTAAAGTTATTATCTCAAACCAACCACCTGGAAGATCAAGCCGAAGTTTAGGTACTGTTGCTTTATGATTTACGGAGCAAAAGCTTTCACAATTTCATTTTTCTTCATAAATTCTGAAAGTATGAAATTTCACAAGTTTTCATTAGCCGTTAAAATGTAATAGGAATGCAAATATTCGAGAGAAAAAAGACATTGAGCAAAATAATTAAACCACTTCAAATGATAATGGCAATGGTATTGTGCCAACGGCGCCTTTTACTGTCAAAGGTTTTACAGATGATTGCAAACGAGACAATATAGTGGACGCCCCTAATAAATTTTAACTTTTTGCAAAACTGAAAAGTAGCTTCGCCTATTTTGATGTATTTTAGATTTATAAACAGTAGTTTAATCTTGCAGGCACTTAATTTGCCCGAGGAAGGCAATTCATACTCACTAGTATATAGTGTTAGGACCTGAGTTTTCGAGAGTTTACCATAGCCAGTTGCTTTATAAGGAAGCCAAACGCTCGAATACCTTGATACATTTTTAACAGCAATAATAAAAATTCTTATATTTCTAAAAGCATAAGTATTTTGGATCTTTTTTTTTGCCAGTAAAATTAAAACCAAACTTAAAGGTGGTCCGTTAAGTTTCTTGTAGGTAATCAAACAAGATGGCATTAATTTCAATTTAAAAGAACTTCAACAATGCACCGAGTTTTGTAAATGACTGTCATATCCATCAATGTTAACAAATCACCATTTCAGGGATTATAAGTATAGATAAAAGATTTTATCTTTTGTTTTCAAGTCACATTAATTTTCTTTAACGGCTTCAATTTTCTTGAGAGTATATTCCTTTGGGACTACATATCGGTCTACAATGATTGCACATGCATTGTAACGTCCACTTTGCTTTCATTGGCTTTGTTTAATTGCTGAAACGGAGGAACTTATTTAACAAATTTATGTTGCCAATCGAGAATAAGATAAAGGTCTAACTTCACATGTTCTCAAGACTTCCAGGGCTGTAAAAGTTTGTATATGGTTTAAAAAAGCGCATTAGCAAGTTTCTGCAGTAATTTTGGATTTCAAAAGGAAAGTAATCACGATTTATAAGAAGAAAGTGAACATTGACGCCTTGGTTACAGAACATTTATAACAAAACAGAACTTCGTTGGTTTAATATTTAGATTAAAATTTTACTTCCTTCGGTTGCAAACATATGCAAGGACTGTCCCAGAAATTGGTAAACTCATAAAGTTTCTTATGGAAGTTATCCAAACAATTCTTTCGATGTACAACAAATATTGTCTTTGCTTTACAACTGAAAAATAACTATATATATTACAAATGAGTTAATAATTTAACTGAAGTCTGGAGTCAAATGATGTGAGAACTGCACGCGATTCTTATCTGCTTTGAAAACTGAAAAAAAAAGAAGATCCGCGGAAAAGAGCCTTCAAACTCCATCTAAGATGTCGGATGAAGCGACAACTGACATGAGTCAAATGTCTAGAGCTTTTGATCCTAAGACGATTTTTCAAAATTCAGCTTCACTCCCCATTGTAAAAGTTAGGAATATTAAGTCGCACATGGGCGACGATGTTTTCCGAATTTTTCGCAAAACAACGAACGATGTTCGAGAAATTGGCATCCAACATGAAAGGGAGCAAAACCAGTGCTTGAAATCTTGTTACCTAGAAAGAAATCGCATTTATAAAGAACTGAAAAATATCAGTATCCTACGGGATACACCTTCGATGCAGAGGAAAAAGAATTTGGCCAAACGAAGCCTGGGAAACGCTTACCAACAAGAGACTGGGAAGTTGGAAGAAATTGGAAAAGCATCTTTCGTGACGAAGGATGCCAAAAGTTTCGCACAAAATTACTCTGAACATGTTGTTTCTAAAAGAGCTTCTGCAGATAAAGCAAAAGGTAAGAAGATAGTGAAACATAACAGACCCTTTGAAAGAAAGCTAGAAAAAGAACAAACTCAAAGAATGAATACCGAGCGACAAGAATTAGAGATGATAGTGAGAACGCCATTACCGAAAACAACAACAGAAAACAGTGGAAATAGTGCTTTAGATCAGGAAGGAAAGGCTTATAGCAACAGCAAGGAAGTTAAATTTGAGAGTGAAAAAGCTTTAGCTGTGACTGCAGTCTACAAAGATGAAACCAAAGTTGCGACCAGAGGTACAGAAATTGATTCAGCAATGAGTGTAAAAGCTTGTTGTTCTTTTCCAGCAATTAAACAACTAGAGGATCGCTTGGGTGGAATGTCTGAAGTAGCAGTAGAAAACGACAAAAAACCAGATCGACCGACTAGTTTCCACCAATCTAAATACAAAGTCCAACATGTTGGCACAGCACCATTGCTAAGGTCTAAGACGTGTCCTGCATTATTGGGCCAAGTCCTGCAACCTACTGGTCCCGTGAGACGACAGAAAAGAGCAGTGAAGCTTCCGCCGGCTACAAATACTAAAATGAAGCTTGAGGGACAAGCATGGGCACAGCATATTGAAACTATGAAAAATCAAAAGTCGACGAAGTCACCCAAAGTAGAGTATGACGACTTTAAGCAAACTATGACTGTTACAAGAGCATATTTAAAGTTCAGACGTGTTATATACGAAAATTGCAGGTAATACTTTTTCACTGGGTGAGAGACTGAAGTGGTGTTTTGTTTACAAATAGACGCTCTTAATTGCTGGCCACACAATCAGTTCTAAATTGTAAATAATGTATTTGGCGAACAAAACACGAACTGGATTCTCTAAGCCTTTTAATTTGCAAGCTGAGTTCGCTGCATCGCACGCATCGATACGTCAAAACTTTTGCGTCTTTCAAACAAGTTTTTTTTAAACTAGTTTCTTGTGTACAACTGCAGCACCTTGCAACCTTTTTGTTCGTACATACATACATACATACATACATACTTTTGTTTCGTATTTCACATTAATTATGTATAAGTACATTGATTTATATATTCATATATTCAGTATTTTGTTCATGTTTAAATCTATATATATGTAATTTATCCTGATTGCCAACGAGCCAGGCGAGCGAAGACGCGAGCCTGGCGAGGCGGCAGCATCATATGTAAGGCAAGGCCGAATCTTGGCAAGAACGAGGATGGAACCGAGGACCTTGTGGTCGGAAGGCAGAGATTTTAACAACTTCAGTTCTTCTTATTCCTTATTGAATTATTAAACTAACTTCCCGAGCCGGACTGCCAAGTAATTCTAATTCAAGGTATAAGATGTAAAACTGAATCTTACCAACTGCGCCGACCACGCCCGCCCAAAAAATGAAAGGATCAGTTATAAAATATAAGTAACAGGGTTTAGCATCAGTCAGTACTGAATTATATTACTTCTCCTGTATAATTCTGGTTATGTATAATTTCACATGCACCTCTTGCAGATAGGACAATTCATCTATGGGGCGTTTTAGAAAGAAGTGTGCATGTACGTTTAAGTGTGGTCCAATTTTTTCCTTGATTTATTTTTTTTAAAACCAGTTTTAAACCGGTGGCGACGTAACGAACGAGAAACTTTAAAAATGTTTCATAAAGATTGATGCTATAAAGACACTTAATACGTAAAATAACAACAACAACAACAAAAACCAACAACAACAATACTTTATTTGAGTCCTCATGGTGTTACATTATGTACAAGTTACTTTATTGTAATAATAGTATCAGAAATGGTTAGGTGAGGATCACAGCTACTTAAAAATAGCAAATGCTAATCGAGTTAAGTCAGCTGTGGTCAGATAGGGCTGTTAAATTTTATTATTTGATTTACAGAGAAAAGATGAGAGGGCAGGTGAGAACCAAACAAGAGAATAAAAAAGGACATTATTATAAATATTATCAACTATGATAATACAACAAATACAACATAATTACAAATACAAATAGGGCATATAAATCCTGGACATAAGTAAACGTAGAGCAATGCAAAGAGCATCAGTTAACAATTTTAAAATTCAATTGCCATTTAACGAGACGGTAACAGTGACCGGAACGGCATTAAACAATATAAAAATTATAGCCTTGCTTAGCGTTGTGTTTTAAATACGCCTCAAAAAGCTCACTCTTGAGGTTCTGTGGACAACGTGAACGCCTGACATAAAATTTGACAATCTTGTTTACCTTCGAAGCTGAACCTTTTACTTCTTTCTAATCGCTTCTAAACAAAAGTGAAAACTAAACGAAAACTCTTGATTTCACAACCGCAGTTGCCATTTCTCTAGTTCTAATTCTCTAACTTGTACAGGAGCAAAAGGGTTGCTTATATATCTATACTGATGATCTTTATGTCTTTACACTAGTTTATTTGATTTTTCAACAGTTAAACGTATATATACTGAAGTGCATAAAAACAAAAAAGGAATAAATATATTCTAAAGTACTAGCTTATAACTATTCCTTTCTGTTTCAGGGAAAAACAACAAGAAACATCGACAATGAAAGGAGTTGAAGTTTCAGATGTGGCCATGCAGGAAGAGCAATTGACCAGTTCAAGCGAGGAAGAAGAAAGTTATCTAAGTTTTTCGACAAGGGTTGCTTAAGACATATTTGAAAGATTTAATAACTTATTTTGAGTATTTAACTTCAGCTATACACAACTTGCCAAATAAAGTACATGCTTCAGACGGAATGGCTTTAATAGAAACTAAAAGAAGTGAATAAAAAAAGATCGAAAATGTCTCTCATACGTGTCAAATTTTAGAACTTTTAAGGCCCGGCCGGCCAACGCCTTTGCATGAAAAATCGCTGAGAAAATTGCATATTGTAACAGGCTTGTCTCGCAATTTTTTGTTTTGCGTAGAGTTGCACGAAGTAGAACTTGGGTCTACTTTTCGCTATGCAGCAACTTACGACGCCGTTTCACAGGGTATCATCCCTTTAGCAACTTTTCTCGTTGAGAAAATTACAGAGCTTGTTTTGTTTATTTTTACCTACCGCCATCTTTAATTTCGCGCCAAATAGTTCTCCCCAGCTTACTTCGGCTACAATAAACTGTAAGCTACTGAGAAAATTGCAAACTGTAACAGAACCTTTATTTTATCAGCAACGTTTCTCGCTACGGCGTCACAAGAGAAACAAGTTGTTGAGGAATTGCAACATCATCATCGTTTATTCCGCCTTTTTTTTTCTTTCTCATATTTACATTTTTACCGATAGTTTAATGTACGGCGATCGCAATCGTGTTATAGTTGTGGCGAGTACTAACAAGAGAAAAGAATGAATTAAAAGTATCAGGTAGATTGCCATGGTGGAAGTCATGCATGAAAATTGCAGTTTGAAACTTTACAATATCATTGAATTTCAAGATGTTCAATCTGATAAATAGGGGATTCAAGTGATCCCAAAAATCTGCGAACGAAATGATGCGGACCGCTCGTTTTTGTAGAATTACTATTGGATTTGTATCTGCCTTTATTTTCTGTTTTATTTCATCTTATGTTTACTGTAATATTTAAGGGACTCCAAAATAATCAAAAACTTTTCGCCACTGATGAAAACTGGCATGCAAAGGGAAAAGTATAAAAAGTTTACTTTATCGGAGAAACCACGATTAACTTAACTTGTCCCTGTCATGCACTATACACAATATTATACTATTAAGGATGCACTGCACATTTAACACTACTAATACTAGATTTTGGGACCTAGGTATCTGTTGATGACCTGGAACTCGGTATGAACTATTTCCTCTGGACGGTGTGTGGAAGAGTAACTCCAGTTCAACTACGTCGTGCTAAAATCGCAGCAACAAGGTCCCACATTTACAGTGTGGTGACTAAGGTTAGAGACCTACAATAGTCAACCCGCCAATGAAGTTATGGCTGCTGGATACAAGGACTTTGTACCTTTTTCAGTTGCCTGGCTATGCAGTGCTGACCAGCTCAAATCAGAGCAAAACAAGTCAAATCCCACATGCGTAACCAAGCAACTCCAGCTTTGCTTATATAACCCTGAGCAGCATCACTCTTTGAAGAAGCCGCGCAAATTTGTGACAAAAAAATAATGATAAAAAAATTATAATGATAAAAAAATTATAATGATAAAAAAATTATAATGATAAAAAAATTAAAAAAAAAAAAGAACGAAGCCCATTCCTATACTCGTTGTTTACCAGCACGAGTAAAAATAATAATAACTTTATTCAGGTGTCAAGTCTTAAAGTTGAGACAAAATCTTTAACACTGACTCTAATGTGGAAAGAGAGCATTAATATGACAGACACAAACACAGATAATAATTACAGTATGTCTCCAAGGGCCTACGGTTTAACGTCCTTATTCGTGAAAAAGCGAAAGTCTAACCATTTGCTAGAGCTAAGGTAGTACCTTCTCCTCAATTATTTTATGTAGTTTTATGTACGAACCAATTTTTAAAACCCACACCAAATACAGTAACAACGACTTCATAATGCGAAGTATAAAAGAAACCAAAAGAATTTTCAAATCTGTCAAACTAACTTGTCTGTCTTTTACAGCTAATTCGTGTTCCAGGCTGGACCTTGTAATGGCGTCAATCGTCTCTTCCTAGAGGATGTTACAAAAACAAATCAAATATTGAAAATTAGTTACAAAGTACCACAACACATACCAAAAAATACAACCACTAATGCATATGTTCTACAAATATATCAATACTGAATGACTATATAGACAATTTGGGGTAGCTCAAATTTTTATGATAAAGGGCTGAATTTTTTCTGACAATGGGAGAACACTCAAAGCATCAGGTACTATAATTACATTATACCAACTTTCCCTGCTTGTACTGCAAATCCCTGCAGTGATCAAATTTCTGGAATTTTAATGCCGATATCAAATCGAATTGCTAACATAAACCAAAGTACTTTAGGATCTAGATCAATTTGAAAATTTGTAGGGAGTATAAACTAATGTGAAACTATCACATTTCATGACCAGTTAATATATCAGTTAATCTTGAATTGACTAAAATAGGCACTGTAACTGAATGCCTATACACTATGCTATGCAATGCAACTACATGCCTGTGCACGATGCTATACAGTACAATGTAACTACACGCCTATATACTATATATGCATTGTAACTACTCGCCTAGGTAGTATGCTGTGTAATTCAACAGGTAACAGACTTACTCACCATGCTGGGTCGCTTACTGTCACTTACATCCTGTCAAAGAGATAGGAAAATAATAATTACAACAGATAAATTTATAATAAAGAAATGATGCACTACTGACTGTGAGCATAGTATTGACAGTTCATTGCTCAGTTTGCGAGACAATGTTTAGATCATTGCCTAATCTTGAACTTAAATTACGGTGATGATGACAAAGATTTCAACCTTGAGTTGTTCAAAATCTATTCGCTGATTTGCTTTAATAATGATTAATATTTCTTTTAAACAATATTCAACCTGGAGCAACAGTCTGTTAGTTAGCTACTGTACAAGGATATAGGTTAATCTTTACTTTAATTAGCTTTTAAAGTGGTCTAGGCAAACTTTTACTTTAGCTTTAAGCCGTCCTGGTGAACCATTACTTTAGGTTTAAGTGGTCTAGGTGAACCTTTTCTTTAGCTTTAAGCCTTCCTGGTGTACCATTACTTTAGCTTTTAGTGGTCTTGGCGAACCTTTACTTTAGCTTTAAGCCGTCCTGGTGAACCATTACTTTAGGTTTAAGTGGTCTTGGTGAACCTTTTCTTTAGCTTTAAGCCGTCCTGGTGAACCATTACTTTAGGTTTAAGTGGTCTTGGCGAACCTTTTCTTTAGCTTTAAGCCGTCCTGGTGAATCATTACTTTAGGTTTAAGTGGTCTTGGCGAACCTTTTCTTTAGCTTTAAGCCGTCCTGGTGAACCATTACTTTAGCTTTTAGTGGTCTAGGTGAACCTTTACTTTAGCTTTAAGCCGTCCTGGTGAACCATTACTTTAGGTTTTAGTGGTCTAGGTGAACCTTTACTTTAGCTTTAAATGGTGCTGGTGAACCATTACTTTAGGTTTAAGTGGTCTTGGCGAATCTTTACTTTAGCTTATTACTTTAGGTCGTCTAAGTGAATCTTTACTGTACGTGTAGCAGTCCCGCAGTCTCGCATGTACCCTTCCATGACGATAATGTAAACCCAAAAAAGGCCAAAACTGCTATTCAGTGCAGCTAGAATTCACTGTCAGTTATTTACATGATAAATTATATTTACATTTAATGCCCACTACCAACGTGGCCTTAGTACCTATTTTAGTAGGTCAAGTTAGCTACTAGTTCAAGATAATTATCATTTTTTATGCCACATCTCAGAAGCATTGAAACAATAGCTTTCACTAGTAAATAATTTTATGACGTTAATCAAAGTTGTTATTTAATTAGTTTCTCAATTTAATTTGAATAAATTTATAATAAACTTGCATTACTGTGTTCATGAATGGAATTTAGCTTTAGCTTTATATTGAGAGAATGGACAAGAGTTTCTGGGTTAGTAGATACAGAGCAGTTGAGGTGTCAGGTTCAGTTGGTAGAGGAAGGCCAAAGAAAACATGGGAAGAAGTGATAAAGATGGATT
>JANCMA020146733.1:0-14170 GCA_024336925.2 Zoanthus solanderi
ATGATAATGATAATGATAATGATAATGATAATGATAATGATAATGATAATGATAATGATAATGATAATGATAATAATTAATGATAATGATAATGATAATAATAATAATAATAATAGCGCCTCACATACACATAAGTTATTAAGAAATTAAAAAATTCTCAGGATAGCGAACAAACCACACATAGTTGTGATCCCTACCCTATTCTTTGCAATAGATATGTACGGACTCTTTTAAGTCTTTTAAAATAGAAGCAGAGACTGAATCTTCGGTGTTAAAACGTTGTCCGAAAAGACGTGAAGATCTAACCATTCGTAGATGCTAGAGTAAACAAACATCATTAAATCATTAGATTATACGAGCATTAAGCTGGATTTCTGATGATTTATTCTGTACCCATTAACCCATTAACTATAAGGTAAACTTTATACACTTTTGGGTCAGTTAGCAATATCGAACAGACCTGTTACAGATTCTCTGCTACCTTGGATGTCAGTTCGCTGAGAATACATTTCACTATGACTGTGCGTTCGGCTTCTCGTAGATGTATTACTTGAACATGAAGGCTCCAACTGCTTCATTACCTCAACAACACTGCACATAAAACACATTGGAAGGGTTACGAGGTACATTAATGGTATACCTTTTGGGGTAGCTACGAGGTACATATAGGGTATACCTGTTTAGGGTAATTACTGTGTGGTTAGGTACATTTATGGTATACTTTTGGGTTAGTTACGAAGTACATTTATGGTATACCTGTAACAAGGCAAAGAGAAAAAAGAAGGTTTCGCATATTCAAAGGGTTTGTACTACCAAGTACAAGGGAAGACGGAGACAAAATTATATTGGTTTTATGTACTAGTTAAATCTTTTACGAGCCAAGTGGTCCATTGAGCCGGCGCTTATCTCCGATCTTTATAGTGACATGCGGAGTACAGGAGAGCAGGCTGGCAGGCCGCTACTTGTGGAGCGATTTGAAAAGAATAAAAACAAAAACAAAAAGACAAAACATTGAAAAACATGTTGATCATGTGTATAGACCCTATTCAAAAAAGGCGGAGGTTTTTAAAATTAATATTCTTTTGTCTACATTAAAATTAGCACTACAAGCCTCGTTCTTGAGTTAAATTTTCAAAAGAGTAACTTACCACAAACGAGGCCAGTAGGGCTAATTTGAATGTAGAAAAAAATATATATATTAAAATCGCCGCAATTTTTGAATAGGGTCAATACGTGTATCATTTGGAACAGTAGTAGATATAATAATAAATGGGAAACCGTGCTTCTGTGTTTTTACTGCGCACATTGCAAACGTAAACTACAAAAGTCAGTAAAGTTTCATCGATCCGAAAACATTTTTACTTTTTTTCATCCACAGCCTGAGCTTGTTTGTTTAACAAAAATTGTTCTTAATTTTCGGCCAATCTGAGCCTCATTGTTTTTATAAAGTTGTTCTTATGAAAAAGCGTGTACGAAATGGATTTGTGCCTCAGCAATGTAATGGAAACATACAAAGAATGTATGACTCGTTAACGGTTTTGCCAACCATTGAGACATTTTTAGCAGAACACCAATAACCTAATTATAACTAAATATCTACAATAAATGACATAGTTTTCCACAATCATTTTGTATTTTACTGTTTTTTTAGAAAAGGTAAATTGATATGGATCTGTCAAGGATAATCTAATTAGTTTAGCTTAAATTGGATTATTTTCGGATGTTAAGTTGAAACAAAAACATCAAAGGATAATAGTATTTGATATGTAACTGGCTAATATTATAAAATGAACAGGCAGAAATACCCTGTTTACTTGCTTTTTTGGTAAAGATATTTTTATAACTGTGTTGGCTTCTTCAGAATCACACATATTGGTTTTCGCAATCGATTATATATCTTAATTAAAACATCAAATTATGATCATTTTTTGTACTTTGAATATTTAATTGCAGGAATGATTGGATGTGAGACACAAATTTTCAAATTTGTTTTTTTTAATTCGAAAATCCATACTTGAGTAGCTGCGTTAGTAGTTTTATGAGTAATGTTTGTAATTTTACACACAGTCAACAACTAATATATGACTATGTATCGAATGAACAATTTATCGCACTTCATTTCATATTATGAAAGGATTGATTTGTACTCTTAATTCATTTATTTTATTTTTGCGTTAACAATTTCTCGATTTATACTCTTAATTCTTTTATTTTATTTTTGTCTTTACAATTTCTTTTCTGTTTTCAAGTTGACATCTTGTTGTGATGCCGTTATCGAGTAGCCGACCTGCTGTGCAATGAATTAGTTTTGGTGGTCACACTCCCTTATCAAATTTGCCAGGAATTTCCGGACGATGGCTTAAATCCGCATTTTAGTAGTGTATAGAAATATAGCTTTGACTTTATTTTTGTCCGTTGTAAAGCCAGGACTGTAGAATCAATTGCAGGCAGATCACGTGACACGTTTCTTCTGCAAAAATGCAGTACTTTTAAAACTGCTTGAATTAATAAACACTGAGTTTCTGGAAAAAACGAGCACCAAAAATTAGATATAGTACTTGGCCTTGGGTTTATAAATATTAAAAAGTATTGTTGACCTCATCTTGAGATTATTAGGTATCTGTGTGGCCGAAATGCTTAAAATGTACTGGCACAAATCGACTGACATTGCCTGAAGGGACTGCAAGTACAAGAGCAATTAAAATTCCCCGACTGAGAGAGACTCCCAAATAATATGATATTTAATATCCAATCGTCAGAAGTGCTCCTTTTTGTTGCATTAAAATCTTCCTCATAACTGAAACAGAGAATAGAGGGAACGAGTTTATTAAAGATATATTATCTAAGAACACCTTTCTTGGATAATTGTGTGGTTTTAAATCTAGTTGATATTTACTTTATAGGATTAACACCCCAACTACAAGCAAGAGCCACAGTACAAATCCGCTGCATTCCATATAAAAACATATGATATTTGATTGTTAAACAGAGGAAATTAAAAATTAAAAGCTTTAGTGACCTTTTAGTTTTAGACTTACCAGTCATCCGGGTCGCAGTCTCGGAAACCTTTGGCAAAGGGATTACTCGCAATCTTTAGTTGTGTTATCTGTTGTATGCAAAAACAAAAAAAAAAAAATAAAATAACAATAATACTTCACATAAACAACCACATAAACAGCCAAATAAAGAAAAAAGAAAACAATCGGTTAGCTCCGAAGACGAATATTGCTGTATAACAATTATATTGAGCTATTGTGTGAGCGCAAACACAGAAGTAAATTATTATAAGAAAATATCTCATATTGCCATAAATATGCATGCAGTAAAAAAAAAAACTGTAAAGTATAAACTTGTATATTATTTAATTTAAATATATAAAAATGACGGTATGCTGCACTGATTCAGTCCTTGTGTCAAGCCCTAGCCTGAAGAGTGACCTTTGTCGCTATAAGAATTCCCGTGACTCAGTGGTAGAGCTGGAAGGTCACAGGGGCCGTACATGGATTAAATTTTAGATTGGGATGAAGGGCACTATATGTACTATCCCGAGCGCCGCACGCGCTAGTCTTGTAGGGTGGTTAAAGTTCCGATGAAAAAAGCTTTAAAAATTTGAGCTTCTAGAACCGGTAGGATATGGAATTTATATGTAATCTGTGGTGCGTTATAAACATCAGAAGCTCGAAGATGACTCATTCAGGATCTCATTTTTCATGTTCATTCAGTCAATATTTATTGGGGTTTTTAAAGGGCAAATGCGGCAGAATTATTTGGGGAAAACATACCTCATCCAACCCTTCCAGCCCTATCCTTCCAACCCAGAGTTGTTGTCTGACTTGTTTTCTGGATAAATTTATATGGTCTTTATGATCTTTCTGTTAAGGGAATCTGGAATCAAGTATCTAGTCAAGAGATCTAGAATCCGGTAAAGGGAATCTGGAATCCAGTCAAGTGAATTTGAAATATTAATCCAGTCAAGGGAATCTGGAATCCAGTCAGGTGAATCTGGAATCCAGTCAAGGAATCTGGAACTCAGTTCAGAGAATGTGGAATCTGGAATCCAGTTGAGAAATCTACTCACTACCTGATTAAGTAACTTCACCCGCCTTATTACGTATCCCGTCAATTTGATTCTAGACATGAAAATGAAATCCGAATTCTCAGCTCAAACCCTACACACATAAAAATCCCTTCGAGATGCTAAACTTTCTATGTATTTGTTGTGATAAAGAATATGAAGAATTTACGTTTGAAGCTGCTTACCATGTGATTCTGGTACGCAGTAACAGCCATGAATTGCGTCTCTGGGAAAACAAACGTTCGCATGTGTTCCTGGCTTATTTCGTGAATGTTCATGTTCTTGTCAGCAGTATCCAATACAATATGAAACCTTGGTTGATATTTATGCATAGAGTTTAATATAATCTGTTATGCAATAAAGCAGAACACAATTATCAAATGACGGAGAGTTAACAAATATTGTATGGTTCACTAGCGGTCTTACCACCCATGCCAGCTGTTTTGAGTATTTTAGAGACAAAGCACCTTCTTAGAAAGTGCATGTACATACTCAAACATTTCATCTTTTTGATTTTTGACAATTTTTCTTATGTTTTACATTCAAGTCTTAGTTGGCTTTATTAATTCGCTATTTCAAGCTGTTTGCTACAACAGTGACGTCCGAGATACCTCGCCGCCACAAGTGTTGGAAAGAAAAGGTCAACAGCGATTATGTAAACGAAATGGTGCACCTTAAAAGTACAATAAAATTGAAATATATGAAAAAGTTACTAGTTTAAGTACAAAGAAACGTTGAAGCGACTAGAAATGAGTTTTGTTTTGAATGCATGGCCATGGACAATGTATAATACTTACGTTTCGAGCCTTTGATTAAAAGTTGTTAATACAACTGATTGAAATGAGTAAAGTTCAGATTACTGCCACAGTAAAGAAAACAATGTCTTTTAAGTTCGCATTTTATGTATGGTGTTTATGTAACAGCTCACAGAAAGCATTACACACCTTAATAATATTGATCAACAGATCATACAGGTGTTTGTAACAAAGATTTAATTAGATATGCGTTTTTTTTCTGGGGTTGAGGTTTATTGTTCGTTGTACATACCAATGGCTCCGTGTTATACAGGTTATCTTAACAAAACATGTATGAGCATTTTGTGGGGAACAGGGAACTCTCGGTACTAGAAAGTGGTCTATATTGTAAAAGTTATCTTTACCAAACAAATTGCTTTGGAAGTTCGGGGAACAGACCTTGCTAGAGAGCCGTTTGTATGATAAGGGCGTCAGTATTGATAGTTTCGACTGTAGTCATTTTAAAAATCCTTTTATAGCCAATATAATCATATGTGGTTTCATATTCTGTTCGCATCCTTTCCTTTTCTCTCCTAACAATATTTTGCCACAGACGAGATAATCAGAATTTAAGTTCACGGGACCATAATATACTTGGATTCAGAAGTCTGGAATTTATGTCGCCATTCGGTGAATCTCAGACTGAGCTTTTTCGTTCGAGAGAATTAAAAGCAGTTAAAAGAAACAATTCTAGTAATGGCAATCCAAAATTTGTTTAAGGAAATT
The DNA here is from genome assembly GCA_024336925.2 of Zoanthus solanderi. Taxonomy (NCBI): domain Eukaryota; kingdom Metazoa; phylum Cnidaria; class Anthozoa; order Zoantharia; family Zoanthidae; genus Zoanthus; species Zoanthus solanderi. The sequence continues at coordinate 5,596 of JANCMA020146733.1, forward strand.
AGATTCAATAAAAACAACCTGGAATCTTGTAAAGAGAGTCTGAAATCTAGTTAAGAGGTGTCGATGTAAAACCCACATAAAAATGACATCACGCACTTAATTTGATTAATACTCTAACTAATTAACAATTATCCTTCGAAGTAGAAGTGGATATTTTGCTTTCTGAGATTATGCAATAATTGTTTTGAGAAAGATCCACGTGGCCGTTATACCATAATGCGCTAAATTAACCGTATACTATTCTGACTAATTGCTAATTAAGGGTTAAAGGCTGATATGAGTAATGTATTTACAAATACACGCACGTAGTGGCCACACAATGAACGAACAATTTTTATAATGCAGGAAGCGAAGCATTTTAACACATATTTTCAGTGCTTTGAATTTATTGAAGAGTCGGCCATTTTCAAGCCATGCGTTAAACATCGTATATGATCAACATTACATCATGGATGTGGCGATGTCGTTGGATAAATGGAAATCACGTGATCGAGCTTGACCAATCGCGCGCGGTTATTGCATAGTGAACAAAGGTTGTATATTAATTAACATCTTCCTATGATTGCTTCAAAAGTCGCCGTGCCAAAAATGTCTTGTTGTGCACTAGAAAGTTTAAAACAAAGAAACCGATGCCGAAATATGTTGTTTCGTTATTATACATCACTGCTAACGTAAGAATAGGTCGAAATTTTATTTTTTCACATTCTCAAACGGAGTTGGCCCAGTCTTTTTGTGCTCTTTTAAAAGGAATTTTGTTGTGCTGAGACGTCCTATAAATGTGTACCAAAAAAGGATTTGTGGTCAATTGTTCTGGCTATGCATTTTACATCTTTCCAGCCCACGCTACTTTTGAATGGAAAACTAAGAAATACTGTATTTTTTAATAACTGAACACAACTTTATCACGTGATCAAATGTGATACCACTACTACTACTACTACTACTACTGTTGCTACTGCTACTACTACTACTACTGTTACTACTACTACTACTACTACTACTACTGTTACTACTTCTACTACTAATACTACTACTACTACTACTACTACTACTACTACTAGTTTTCATTAGTAGTAGTAGTACTACTGCTACTACTAATGAAAACTATGAACCACAAGAACTTGAAATATATCATTTCTCCAGATATTGTGCATGTCAAGATGTTTTAAAATTATTATAAATCCATGCCCAAAATTAGTCACATCCAGTTAAGTAGGTTCAAATCAGTTCTAGTGACATATAAAATTAAGAGTCACGTATAAAGATGAAGTACTTGACCTAAAGCGATTGATGTTGCCGCTTGATTATCGTTAAACGATTTTTATACACGTCGGTGAGCTGACAGATGTCCGCATGGGACTACGTTAGAATTTTAGAAATTTGTTCTCAATTTTAATGTACATTAAAACTTTAATTAAGAGACGGGATATTTTGTCGTAACGTTAGGCGTAATTTTGAAAAGGCTAAGAGAGATTTAGGAACAAATTGTTCAGTCTTCAAAGTTACAGTAAAGATTCATTAAAAATACTTTTATAGTCTTTTGATTGAAAGACATAGAATATTGCAATCTACTGAATACTGTGTTTTAAAACTAGCTTGCTTATTTGCACTGATGCACTGATGTCATTTGTTATGTGGCAGCATCCATGAAGTAAATCTCAGAAAAATGACAAAAACGTTTTAAAGAAACTAAACATGAATGGCCAAGTAGCTTGCCATTATTAATAGCGTACAACAAAACTAGCTGGAAGTGATACATATAATCAACTAAAAATGCTGTAAATCTGCTTAGACCTTTTGGATCCATGAAGTACAGGTAATAAACCTTCTGTCTTCATGTATTGTTTAAGGAAGATCGTTTATAACAATTTAAAGGATAACAAACTGACTAAATGAAAAGCCATGCATTACCGAAATTTGATGTGACATTGAACAACAATGACAAAGATTTATGCATTGGTAATGAGCAAAGATTTAGAGGAAACAACACTTAACAAAACGTTACATTATAAAAACATAAAAGTAAAAACTTTAATAATTTTACTAAAGAATTAAAAAAACTGTTTTGCAAGAACTTAATACTTAAACTATAACTTGTTTTAATCCCTTCCTATTCAAACACTTTTGACATGAAAACCCTTACTAAATTACTGAACTTGATGAAATGAATGTAATTTTCAGTACAACTGGCTTAATAATTGTGAATTAACAACACAAATCATTTCTTCGAAACAAGAAAATTTATTGTCACTTTATGAGTTTAATCGACGGGTTTAAAAACTATAGTATATATAACGCCAATTATTTCTACTCCTTACACTGCAAAAAATACCGTGTAATTTCGACACCAAAAGATGGGTAAAACGTTGCATCCAGATAGACACAGTATAGTGTGTAAAACCAAGTAGTAATAAAGGGTAAAAAGGACTCAGTATTGCGATTAAAACTTACTCAAGCTGGAGTAAAATTAACACAACAGAAGGTAAATTTTACCCATAGGTTGAGTGAAATTAACCCCTTGGGCAAGTTCATTTTACCCACAATAGGGGTAAATTTTACTCATAAGAGGAGATAAATTCTTACCCAACCAAGAGTGAATTTTACTCAGAGGAAGAGTAAACGATAGCACAAGTAAGGGTAAATTTTACCCATTTTGGAAAGTAAAATTCACCTGACCAAGTGTAATTTTTACCCTAAAGAAGAGTCAGAACCACTCAGACAAATTGCATCCAGATTAACACTTTATTTGGTGTTAAATAACAATTTACACTAAATGATAGTAAAAACTACTAACAATTGTAGGTAAAAGGTACCCAGCAAAAAGTTAAACTTAATTAAATTTTTCTAAAATAATATCGAGAAATGCTTATACTGTACATAACATAGACATTACAAGTTGATATAGAAAAAAGAATTTTAGGGCTAATTGGAACATATTTCTTGGAGAATGATCTCCAAAGCTAAGCTGTATAATATAGGTCGACAAAGTGATGTATTGGGGTTTAAGGGAAGAATATGTAAATATTTTCAAGCCACACCATTGTTCGGTATATATCAACTTGTAATTCTACTGTATAATTAATTTGAAACAGATCTGTTGAGCCAAAATATGAAAATTAATAAACTGACCTAATTATTCAGATCTTGCATCTTTTATTTGTTTCAATTGTTAATTTGTCATCCATTGGCATGTAAAGATGTGCTAAATTAAAGTTGACTAAATAAATAATTACCTCTTATGTACTGTTCATTTTCAAGCAAAAAATATCCCTATATACAGTGTAGTAGCTAATAAAAAATTATATTGATTTGTTTTTTGTTAAAAAAAAGTGTCTATACATTTATGCATTCAAATGTATGAATGTACTTAAGTACAATATAAAAACAGAAATCTCAACTGCAACCTAAAACTTAAACACAACTTGTTGCACTCCCTTAAAGTTCAAACTTGAGTACTTTTAAGTTTTGATTAATGTACAGATAATAAAAATTGATTAAGGGTGATGAGTGCTGAAATTGCACAAGTTAACTTGTTAAAACTTAATCAAGCTTGTTAACTAAAGCTATAACTGAAATTGGCAATTTCTTGCTGTCATGGATTTGAAGAATGCATGATTGCAAATACAAATAAAAATTGTTCAGCCCCGCAGGGTATACAAATAGATGGACATAAAAAACTGCTAAAAGGCCAAGTGTTACCGTCTGAAGGGCTTGCTTTGAGCTCATCTTTAATATAGTTAATAAACTTTTTTATTTCTTCCTTGTTCTTCCCTTTGTGCTCTTGTGCAACTTTCACTATTGCATTAGCTACTTGCTTGATATTTGCAGTAAAAGTATCAAAAATACTTATGTTCAAGCCTAGAGTTCGCTCAAATTCAGCAAGAGTCTGTAAAAATAAAGACAGCAATCCTACATTAGCAAGACTATTTAAAAGCGATGTAAAGGAAAACCATAGCATTATATTGAGAACTTAACACATTTTTTTGTCTGATCTGAAATGGGATTGTTATAGACTCAAGTTCTGTGTATTACCAACTGTTACTGTACAAGTATGAGGTACATGTACAACTCAAATTTCATGAGAAGTTTATTCCCACAGTTGAACTTATATTGATTGCAACTAGTAACCCCTTGCATTATCTGAAACCAAAACAAATAATGTAAACTATTAAGCAGGATTATTTTCGATTGACAATTGATTGAATTTTCTGTACAGTAGTCAGTTTCAAGAAGATTGGCAAAAACGAATTTAGATACAGATGGTTTGGGTATAAATTCATGCATCTCCTTTTTGATGAGCGGTATATGTCAAACATACCACTCAAAAAAGGTGCTGGTAAAAGGCGGATTGAGCCACCTTACACAGCAACACAAACTGCATCAGCATAGATTCATACATGCTTTATAGCCTGTACTGTAGTTCTCACTGACAGGCGGTTTCTTAAAAAAGACCACCTGAATGAGTTGTTGGTAAAAGGCAGCAAATTAAAAGCCACCTTACTCAACAGTTGCAAGGCAACACAACAGACAAGAACAAAGCACCTAAACAAGTCTAACTTTTTAATGACACTTCAAATGGCAAGAAATCAGCAACTCCACTGCACTTTATACATGTATGTGCACTTTCTATGTTAAATCGAACGAGGAATAATATTAAAAAAAAATGAGGATAACGTATAGGCAACCAATATATATACAATCAATATATACCTTTTTTGCTTCACATTATCATTAATAACTATGCTGTTACAGTTAGTAACTGAAACTTCAGCAGCTGGTTCGTCTGGAACCACAACTGCCTCAACTTCATCATTCCTATTACAATTGCCTTTGCTGTCATGGACTGTTGATTGTTTCAGCAGCTGCAAAAATTTCATCCTGTCCTTAATGGAAGGAATGAGCAACTCAGCAGCCCTCTCTGTCAGTATATTTAGAGTTTCACCATCAATCTTGTTCCCTGCAAAACGAAATACTCGACAGTTATTATCTCTAATGTGTGCCGATCAGCAACCTTAACTAATAAATACAGTTTTACCAGCTTAATCGTTGCATTTCCAACATAGATGGTGTTTTTCCCACCAAAACTAATTTTGTTTGCATATATTAACGGGCACGTGCTTTTACGTCAGGCTTTTATTAACAACTATAAAACGTAAAGGTCAATGGAACGAAAAGAAACTACAAATCCAACTCTTATTAAAGATTCTTTTGATTTCGCAGGATTTACTTAGATCGTAAAATTGCAACACGCAAAAATAATAATAGCGATCAATTACGAGATAAAGTCGCTTTTGTTGATCACTAACAAAATAGCCTGTTAAGAACATCTTGAGGAATTGAACCTTGAAAGGGTTAAAAATTATCGCTATTCAACTAAAACAAAGCGATCCAAGCTTTAAATATTTTCAAATAGGGGTTAATCTCTTTCTGTTTTCATAACCTCATTTAAGGTTCACTGAGCTTCTTTGTTTCTACTTCAATGAAGTTAAATTAGGTCGTCACGGGTGAAATAAAAATAAATGTACTTACTTTCAAATTCAACAGCATATAGTCTTCGAGATCGTTCTCGATAAGCCATAACTTGACATCTTTAACGGATTGAGGCATTGTAAAAAAAAATTCAAGAAAACGCGGAAATGACCTCCTCACAGCAAAATGATCGAAGCGAAAAGAGAACATTATCCGCCTAGAATGACAGTTAATAGGAGTCAAAATCCCGCGCTTTTGCAGTTTCTGAGATGCTAATTGGTTAAAATTATTTTTTGAATCACATGCACCATCACATGCTTGTCATGACATCACAAAGTACAAATTTGAACGCGGGCTCTGGGGACAAGATTGTGTTTCGCGGCAGGTTTTCGGGCCTTGGAAGGATAAACTTTTCTCCTCTACATTAAAGATGTTTTCATGCCCTTATTGCACTGGTTTACATTTTCCGTCTTTCAAGAAGTTAATGAGTCACATCAGGTTCATTTACAGTGAAGAACCTAAATTTTCAATAACATGTGGCGATTGCGGTCAATCCTTCGTCAAAATCACACGAGCAGAGGGAACAGAGTCAGAGAATAAAAGAAATAGCAAGAATACGTGATGGCAGTGATAATGATATTTATAATGTTTTTAAAAACACACAACACTTTTTAAACTAAATACAAACATTTCGGCAAGCCTTTGCCTTCTTCAGTGCGAAAATGGATTACTAATTACAATGACAAGTATATATAAAGAGATAGAATTAATTATAATAAATCAGGAACAATGGTCCTTATAATGGTCCTTATAATTTTCACGGGTTTCTTTTGTACCATTGTTCCTGATTTATTATATTTAATTCTATTTCTTTATATATACTTGTCATTGTATCATGAACAATGCTGATGTGTGTGACCTGTTGTGTGTTGACCCACTCAATAGAACTGCATGGAGAGCTGGTATCATGTGTTGTCAGGTGCTGCCTATCTTATTTTAAATACAAATCGGTAGCACCCTAATCTAAAATTCTGGATGTGATGATGATGATGTAGATGTATGTACATACATGTAAATTTTTTATTTGGATAATAGTGTTTTTGTTACTGCAAACTTAAACATTTGTATTTTCCATAATTATTTTCACTAGGGCCAGACCAATTTAATTTCCTGTTTTACAAACATTTAGGCCAAAAACTCATATTTGGAGGGGGAAAAAATAAAAAATTAAAATCCAAAAGTATGCTATTTGGTTCATGGAAAGTGTTTGAGTTACTTAGAAGCATTCATTAACAATCCTCATTATACTTTTCACAAGTACAAGAAGCTGTTTATAGGTCCAGTAGTTTACCTTAACCTTGTGCTTTCTCTCTTTCGTAACTTTGCTTGTCGATTTCTCTCCCTTCTCCTAGTATCTCTGTTACTTCCACGGTAATCCCGAACACCTTTAAATTGTTGTGAAATAAAACATTAATTTTATTTGTTCATATTAAATATTAAAATTTTAACATTTGCTCAAGTTTATCGATTTGACCATTTTTTATTGAGATAAACCAGTGACCCAACACAACTCTAATACGAATCAGAAAATGTGTAAACTGACTAATCACAACTTGGCTAAACTGACAAATTGCAACATGCCTAAACTGACTGAGTAATCCAAAAACACTGACACCCCGTCAACATTACAGTGTGAATATGTAACAGAAAAATGGCAAATATGTAATGATCTGAAATTATATAACCTGCACCCAAGAATGAATTCAGTTCTGTTACATTTTCCCAGAGTAACACAAGCAATCTATGGACAAGCTGAAAGTGAACAGGGGTCCCAAAGGGGTAGTCTGTGGACAGGGGTCCCAAAGGGGTAGTCTGTGGACAGGGGTCCCAAAGGGGTAATCTGTGGACAGGGGTCCCAAAGGGGTAGTCCGTGGACAGGGTCCCTTAGGGGTAGTCCGTGGACAGGAGTCCCAAAGGGATAGTCTGTGGACAGGGGCCCCAAAGGGGTAGTCTGTGGACAGGGGCCCCAAAGGGGTAGTCTGTGGACAGGGGTCCCAAAGGGATAGTCTGTGGACAGGGGTCCATTAGGGGTAGTCTGTGGACAGGGATCCCTTAGGGGTAGTCTGTGGACTGGCCTGTTGGTAGTCTGTGGAACTGGTCCATAACAGAGGTCTATGGACCGGGAAGTTCAGTATTTTCAGGCTCCCCAAACTGAACATTCATCAATGTAACACAAAGCAATAACAAATCCTAATTGGCTTCAAATTCATTGGTTTGCCCCATGAGGCAAATACGTAAATCTCATGCCCCCCATAGGAGCAAATCAGTTAGGTACTGCGAAATAATTCTAAAACAATATTTACTTGACCATACATATTTACCAGTTGTGATACTAAATATGAAGGAATGGTAATAATTGATTCTAACAGCCAGTCACATTACGGCTAAACTGACCAGTAAATCAATATTTCACACACCAAAATATAATTATAATATGCAACTTGCACACAACCCCGATCTAAACTACTGCACACATAATCAAAACTTCAGTCATTGTCACCAACATTAGCACTTCCCTGGACTGTACTTAAAAATTGATCAGAAAATGTTATGAAATCAATGGCAATTTTTACAATCAAGTTTAATTGAACTTGGATATCTGTCAACCCCACTTTTTATTGCTAATCTTAAGTTAGTGGTTGCAATTAAATTATTGTGATTTATATATTCTTGCACTCGTATTTCTGTACCTATAGTATAATAATAAATCTCGTAATAATAACATAGGTTTATAAAAAACATGTTACAAACGAGTTCAAAAGTCGCTCACTTGATAAAATAGGCACCTTTCCAAGATGCTTTTCTAAATAATTCGGCTTTAAAACAGAGTAAGATTTGGGCGAAAAACGTCCACATATCTGAAACAGCCTTGCGGCCGCCATCTTGAATTCCCGCTGGTCAAAAGATCGCGGAACTATGACTCTGTACCAGGCCCTTCCATGCTTTCATCATTCGTGATGATCTTCGAAAAGAACTAGACGCGTACACGCGTTTACTCGGGCTACCTAATGTTTGGATTCATAATGATGGGTGTAAAGTTTATTTA